>CAMQGK010000032.1:430000-552500 GCA_947000775.1 Pterois miles
GTTGTCCACACTGCAACAACCAACTCATGGTTGTCCACAGTGCAACAACCAACTCACGGTTGTCCACAGTGCAACAACCAACTCATGGTTGTCCACAGTGCAACAACCAACTCATGGTTGTCCACAGTGCAACAACCAACTCATGGTTGTCCACACTGCAACAACCAACTCATGGTTGTCCACAGTGCAACAACCAACTCACGGTTGTCCACAGTGCAACAACCAACTCACGGTTGTCCACAGTGCAACAACCAACTCACGGTTGTCCACAGTGCAACAACCAACTCACGGTTGTCCACAGTGCAACAACCAACTCACGGTTGTCCACAGTGCAACAACCAACTCATGGTTGTCCACAGTGCACTGCAACAAGCAACTCATGGTTGTCCACAGTGCAACAACCAACTCATGGTTGTCCACAGTGCAACAACCAACTCATGGTTGTCCACAGTGCAACAACCAACTCATGGTTGTCCACAGTGCACTGCAACAACCAACTCACGGTTGTCCACAGTGCAACAACCAACTCATGGTTGTCCACAGTGCAACAACCAACTCATGGTTGTCCACACTGCAACAACCAACTCATTGTTGTCCACAGTGCAACAACCAACTCACGGTTGTCCACACTGCAACAACCAACTCATGGTTGTCCACAGTGCAACAACCAACTCATGGTTGTCCACACTGCAACAACCAACTCATGGTTGTCCACAGTGCAACAACCAACTCACGGTTGTCCACAGTGCAACAACCAACTCATGGTTGTCCACAGTGCACTGCAACAACCAACTCATGGTTGTCCACAGTGCAACAACCAACTCATGGTTGTCCACAGTGCAACAACCAACTCATGGTTGTCCACAGTGCAACAACCAACTCACGGTTGTCCACAGTGCAACAACCAACTCACGGTTGTCCACAGTGCAACAACCAACTCATGGTTGTCCACAGTGCACTGCAACAACCAACTCATGGTTGTCCACAGTGCAACAACCAACTCATGGTTGTCCACAGTGCAACAACCAACTCACGGTTGTCCACAGTGCAACAACCAACTCATGGTTGTCCACAATGCAACAACCAACTCACGGTTGTCCACAGTGCAACAACCAACTCATGGTTGTCCACAGTGCAACAACCAACTCATGGTTGTCCACAGTGCACTGCAACAACCAACTCACGGTTGTCCACAGTGCAACAACCAACTCACGGTTGTCCACAGTGCAACAACCAACTCATGGTTGTCCACAGTGCAACAACCAACTCACGGTTGTCCACAGTGCAACAACCAACTCATGGTTGTCCACAGTGCACTGCAACAACCAACTCATGGTTGTCCACAGTGCAACAACCAACTCAAGGTTGTCCACAGTGCAACAACCAACTCATGGTTGTCCACAGTGCAACAACCAACTCACGGTTGTCCACAGTGCAACAACCAACTCATGGTTGTCCACAGTGCAACAACCAACTCACGGTTGTCCACAGTGCAACAACCAACTCATGGTTGTCCACAGTGCACTGCAACAACCAACTCATGGTTGTCCACAGTGCAACAACCAACTCATGGTTGTCCACAGTGCACTGCAACAACCAACTCATGGTTGTCCACAGTGCAACAACCAACTCACGGTTGTCCACAGTGCAACAACCAACCCACGGTTGTCCACAGTGCAACAACCAACTCATGGTTGTCCACAGTGCACTGCAACAACCAACTCATGGTTGTCCACAGTGCAACAACCAACTCACGGTTGTCCACAGTGACACTGCAACAACCAACTCATGGTTGTCCACAGTGCAACAACCAACTCACGGTTGTCCACAGTGCACTGCAACAACCAACTCATGGTTGTCCACAGTGCAACAACCAACTCATGGTTGTCCACAGTGCACTGCAACAACCAACTCATGGTTGTCCAGAAAACCAACTAGCAGTGCAACAACCAACTCATGGTTGTCCACAGTGCCGCAGTGCAACAACCAACTCACAGTTGTCCACAGTGCAACAACCAACTCATGGTTGTCCACAGTGCAACAACCAACTCACGGTTGTCCACAGTGCAACAACCAACTCACGGTTGTCCACAGTGCAGTGCAACAACCAACTCATGGTTGTCCACAGTGCAACAACCAACTCACGGTTGTCCACAGTGCAACAACCAACTCACGGTTGTCCACAGTGCAACAACCAACTCACGGTTGTCCACAGACCACAGGCAAAAAAAAATCAAGCCAGGCAAAAAAACAACAAAAAAAAAAAAAAACAAAAAAAAAAAAAAAAAAAAAAAAAAAAAAGAAAAAGGAAAACAAAAAAAAAAAAAAAAGTGCAACAACCAACTCACGGGCCGTAATGAGGGAGACGCATGCTAAAGCTGTTTTTCTGTGAGGAGAAACGATGATTTCCTCACAGAAAATCTGCGTATGTATCTTGGAGTATTATTTCTGGGAGGTTCGTGTTCATGTCTGGACGATCGTTAGTGTCTGTTTGGGTGATGCTGGTGGATGTGCTGTTGAATGATGGCGGTCTAACATGGTTATGTCCATGACCAGACACAAAAATGAATTCATCATTATGTCAGACTCCTGATGATGATGACAAATTATGACAGGTGTGTTAACTGCAGGCCAAATGAATCAGAGCACACGGGGCCAGATGTCCTTCGTCGTTACCACATGACCAGTTACTGACGAGCAGTCTAGCATTTAAAATGCTCCTTCAGAGAGATCAATGAAGGCCAAACAGCATCACTGAATATTATTGGTTTAGCTCAGCCAAACCAAAAAAAACACCAAATGTGCTGCTGTAATAACCAAATTTCCCCACCGTGGGATTAATAAAGGTCTAGTCTACTCTATGAGTCAAATGTGCCTGCATGCCAGCGTGTCGACCACTGACCAGTTAAACCAGCGTTACCTCACCACCTTCGGCTGGTTCTCAGAGAAACACAAGGACTCAGATCTTAATGACCGTGTGACATTTTAGCAGCAGCGCTCATAACTCTGCTGAACGAATGGACATACCAAGACTGTGTTTAGCTCCCTGCTGCTGCTGGAAACAGGGTTGATGGGAGTAGTAGAGTGAACCACACAGTAAAGAAACTATGCGTCTTTGTCTCCTGTCCTCCTCCTGTCTTTGTCCCCTTTTCTCCTCCTTTTTCATTTGTCCAGCCGCCATGCAGTGTTCTTGGAAGTCCGTGGTGTTGCTAGCATTAGCCTCCATAGCCGTCCAGTACACGGCCATCCGCACCTTCTCCACCAAGCCCGTGAGCCTGCTGCGCTCCGCGGGCCTGCCGCCTGCCGACCACGCTGTCAACTGCAGCCCAAAAGATGTGACCCGACTGGGCCAGGAGCCGCCTGACCGGGACTCAGACCGGGGCTCAGACCGGGGCCCAAGACCGGGGCTCAGACCGGGGCCCAGACCGGGGCCCAGACCGGGGCTCAGACCGGGGCTCAGACCGGGGCTCAGACCGGGGCCCAGACCGGGGCCCAGACCGGGGCTCAGACCGGGGCTGTGAGGAAATCCTCCCCCACCCTCCTTCCTTGTCCATCCGCCCCTATAATGCCAACAAGAGAACCCACATCCTCATCCTGGCCACCACACGGAGCGGATCCTCATTTGTGGGTCAGCTGTTCAACCAGCATCCAGAGGTTAGAGTGTGATATGGATACATACCACCTGTTCTAATATTAATAAATTATCATCTTTTGATCACTGTTGAGATGTGTCTGCCTGTGGCAAATGAATTCACTGAAATGATCTAGAAAGGTGTGTTTAGGTGGATATCAGAGCTAATGGCCACTGACAGACTAACCGATTAACCGATCCGATTAAAGCTAGAGCGAACTGTGAAAAAACTGAAATGTGCAGTGAGTAAACCTGGACAGGTAATAATGTGAGACCTACTTTGAGGCCCTTCTCATTTCAGTTGACAATGTGCTTTAGTGGGACATTACGAGCACGGCGAACGCATTGAACGGCTTTTAAAGCACAAATATCAGCAGCGTTTTGCAGTGCAGTCACAGAGTAGCTGTCTTAGACCACGAGGCCATCACGACAGTCCAGGCTTTGATTTATTTTGCAGCTGTCTCTGATATGTTTCCTACACCAGGTCTTCTACCTGTTTGAGCCTCTGTACCACGTCCAGTTGGCCCTGCTTCCTCGGCTGGCACAGAGTCGGAGCCTGGCCGAGAGGAGGGTGATGCTGGGACCAGCTAGAGACCTACTAAGGTCTTTGTACCACTGTCACCTCAACAGTCTGGAGAGTTATATCCACCCCCGACCTGCCAACCACTCCACTGACAAGCTGTTCAGACGAGGAGCTAGTGAGGGACACGCCGGCACTGACTGTAATAGTTTATACATGTGGCTGTTTTTGCAGTGCATTGTCATCGTAGAGCTTTGTATTGTTGTGTCCTTTCTTTAGGCCGGTCTCTGTGCTCACGGCCCGTATGTGAGGCCTCTCTGGGCCCCCAGGAGCAGAGCCTGGTGCTGGCTGATGAGGGGGAGTGTGTGAGGAGGTGTGGATCGCTCAACGTGCTGCTGGCCGGTGACGCCTGCAGGGCAAAGCGCCACGCAGCCATCAAGACGGTCCGGATCCCCCAAGTCAGCGACCTCAGGGCCTTGATCGAAGACCCACGACTCAACCTGAAGGTATAGGAAAACTACTACTACTACTACATACTACTAATAATAATAATAATAATAATAATAATAATAATAACAATTATTATTGTTATTATATTTGTTACAAAATGTATTACAGTTCTAACTCACACAGGCTCCGCCCTCTACTGGAGTTTATGGATAAAACTCTCCTCCAATCATGAGCGTGCATTCGCCCACTAAAAATTTAAAATTACAGCCTGCCAATCAGGACGTGCCTACCGAAATATAATATCTGCTTCTTCCTCGGATGGAGTCGTCACTTCGGGGGTAAAAGAAGAAGAGCTTCATCCGACGCCAGCAGCGATGGATCACTGTCGATGCTTTGACGTAATGTTCGCTGCGATGAGAGTGAGTCGCAGCTTGAGATCGATGCTGTTGCTCCAACCGACAACCTCTGGTCATCCCCGCTGTTTGCAGATGATGGCGAGTACAAACTGATCTCATCAGCTTCCAGTTCATCAGTGGAGGTTCAGTGCCGACAGCGGCATCTAACCCCGGCGTGTCCCCCCTCGATGACAGCCTGGCGGTTGGCTGGTCAGAGGGCAGGAAGCCTCTACAACCACCGCTGCTTGTCAGAGAGATGCTGGATTATTACGAGAAGATATTTGAGCTGGGAGCACAGCTGGCTCAGCTTGGCCCCTTCCTCACTGTCCCAGACCCACATTTTGGACTGCGGTGTTGGCCAAATTACTAATTTGATTCAAGGTGTTGCAATGGTCATGTGATGTCTGTATCCACAGAAGGCTCCTGTCAGGTGTGGCTGGGACTCACTGCTGAGACCAGGATCATCTACTGGGAACCCCGATTGCCTTGGAAGGGCTCTTTGGATCGATTTTATCAGTCAGTGAGCTCTTGAAACCACAGAAAGAAGCTGAGGTGAGGCATACCAACGGTGAGGAAGAGAGACTATCAGCGTGATGTTGCCTCCTGCCTCACGAACAGGTGGAGTTTCTGGGGATTGTGCCGGACTTGTGCGGGCTGTAGGCCACTCTGTCGGACCACAGACGAACGCTGGGGTTTGTGGCAGTAGCCCATCCAGTGGTACCACTGGGACTCCTACTGCCTGTAAAGGTGGATGCCCAGAAGCAGCACTTGGTTAACAATCCCCCTTTGTAGACTTACGCTACTGGAGGTCTCCACAACACCTACTGAAGGGAACACCGCTGTGACCAGTTACATCCTACGTCATGGTGTTCACGGATGCCTTCCTGATGCTGATGGTGGGCGGAGGAGCCTGCATGGGGAGAGGTGTGGCCAACCTCCTTGAGCTACAGGCAGTGGTCTTGGTCCTCCAACAGGTGCCTGACTCGGGGAACCACGTTAGGAGAGGAGTGGCATTCTTTAATGCTGTTTGGTGTAATGTTGGATTTCTATCCATCGTCATCAGCTACATGATGATGACTTCAACAGCTGCTGTGTGCTGTATGGCTGACATGGAGTGTCTCCAGCGCTGCTGTGGGGGGGATGTGAGACAGCGATGACGAGATACTGACAGTATCTCGTCATCGCTGTCTCACATCCCCCCCACAGCAGCACTCTGATTTGTGAATTCAGCTGATCAGCTGATTTCTGTTGCAGTTGGAAGGTGCTTAAGGAACCATTATGGCTCATTAGCATGAACACAAATTACAGTGCTGGTATGAATATTTAGGATAACGACTTCATTTCTACAATCTGGCTTCAAATCACCATCTCATCATATCGCCATGATGTGTGAAGGCAGGTACAGGTGATCACTGCCTCCCATCAGGTTTGTTTTTATAGATCACAACTTTTGCGTGGGAAGAGCGTACGCTCATTGCAGGCCCTATTACACATCGGTTATAAATAAGACCGCTGAGCTGTAGACTAGTCACAAAAATGAGGACTTGTGACTCGACTTGCCTGACTTAATGGCGAAACTCTGAGGAGACTTGTCTTGGTGGCCCGTGAATATTAAAAATGTCATATTGTCTATAATTTTGCTTCTTGGAGCTCTGCCAGTTATCATGAATCATAAATAACATCAAGATGTTTTCAAAGCCACCATAACGAATAAAATAAAGAATAAAATTAAGAAAGGTAAATTCACATTAAAGAAATTAACCTTATAAAAATAATGAATATGTACTAGGAGTGCACGGTACGCTGAATCACAGTTTGCTGTCGGAGTCTGCTGCAGACTGAAGTGGCCTTCTGGCCTCTTAAAAAACTTAACAAACTAAGAAAGATTATTTCAGAAGGTGTCAGCAGTGAACAAACTCGCTGGTCACAGTAGGCTGAAGACTGAAAAGCATCTCTGTGCTATGAAAGTGAAAATACAAATTAAATGGAATAAAAAAAGTGGAGGTGCTCCAGTTAGTTTCTCCTTGGCTGAATCTAAAGATTCAAACCCAAACATTGATGTATTCGTCTGTAAGAGCAGTAACGGAGACTTGGTCCTGTACTCTTAATTAATTAATAAAGGTTCATAAAGGTTCATCTTACTCTCTCTCCATTGGTGCTGCTGTCACTCTGAATCGTTCCCAAACAGCCGATTTAAAGGACGCAGCATTTCATTTGCACTCGCCATGATGTGCCTGGCTTACATGCTAGCTTCAGCTAGCTGTGCTAGCTGTGCTAGCCTCAGCTGGCTGTGCTGCTGTGCTAGGCTAGTGTTGTGCTGGCTCAGCTAGCTGTGCTGTTGCTAGCTGTGCTGGTAGTGCTGTGCTAGGCTAGTAGCTGTGCTAGCTAGCTGGCTGTGCTAGCTGTGCTAGGCTCAGCTAGTTGTGCTAGGCTCAGCTAGCTGCGCTAGCTTCAGCTAGCTGCGCTAGGCTCAGCTAGCTGTGCTAGCTTCAGTTTAATTTATTTCTATATAGCATCTGCTGTACTGATTCTATGGCACTAAAATGATCCAAACATACAAAAATCCAGGAATATTCTCCTCCAGGTCCCTCTCCGGGACCTGGAGGCATCCACTGATTGGATGCTCCACAGATTGCATCCAGTCAGCTGCTCAGCAGAGTCCTTGGTTGCACCAGATGGTGGTAGAGGAGGTGAGGACAGACTGAAATACAGCAGGGTAAAAGTGCACCATCACTCAGCTACCACAATAAATGCAGCCTCTGCTGTGGCTCCTGGTGAGGTGGCTGAAGTCCTGGTTGATAACAGTGTCCAGGGGTCGAAGGACTCCACAGCGTCGGCTGGGGTTGGTTGATGGGGGACAGGTGGGCTAGGTTCATCCTGAAATCCACACCAGATCATTGAGCTCCAAGTTTTTTGACCAGAAAAACTTTTTATTCTGAAATATGTGCAGGACAGTGTTGTAGAACGGGGCTCCATGAATGAATATAGCACAGGATTTTAATTGTGGATTATTACTGTTATTTACAAAATACCACACGTTTCTTGACCTTTCTTTGTCTAAAACCAAGATAAATGACATTTCTGATGAAATGAAAGGCAGCAGCAGCAACGCTGCAGAAACACAGCTGGCATGCAGCTGGTGTGAACAATTGATGTGTGGATCACGCAGCCGTCTGGTAAGGCAGTCGCCACGCAATGCCAATCAATGCAGGTCTAAATTAATATTGATTGAATATGTGCTGACAGTGACTGCAGTCCCTGAAGAGATACTGTAAACACATGTACAGACATGAGTACGTAGTGGACACTACAGTGGTAGTGCTGGTCCAGCAGCCGTTGTTTCAGTCGCTGAGTGCAGCCATGGACGGTAGATGTGGTGGCTAAAAACAGAAACTCACTTCTGTCTCGTTCATTTTTCCATAGAAAATAAAATGTGCTGGCAGACACGACCACAGTGTTTTTAACTACAGCTCCATACATACAACGTAGTTAGACGTGTTATAAAGCTGAAAGTGCTGCATGTACTATATTTACACTGTAATGCATCATTCTGTGATATTTTATGTTTTTGTACACACTGATGGTCCACGATCATCTCCCCTCTGTATAATCCTCCAGAGGTGAACCCCTGATCGGTGTGCATGGCTCCCAGGTTGTGACCCAGGTCATATCTGAAATGTCCTGGTCAGGGTTCAACCCGGTTTGAAGAGATTAAAGGGGGTTGAACCGGGGTCAGATAACCCAGGTCATTGGTGTGAAAGGGGTAAGAGCTGAAATGAAACCACACTCCTGATTATGTCCTGTCACTGCACTGATGCAGCATCATCCACATGGCGATGCGGCTTACCTTTAAATCCACGCAGACACATCTGCACTGTTGCTGGTGTTGTTCCTGGTGATCATGTTTGATTATTCATCATTATTCATCATCGTCAGGTGGTCCAGCTGGTTCGAGATCCACGTGGTATCCTGGCATCTCGTATCGAGACATTTCGAGACACTTACCGGCTGTGGCGGCTGTGGAGAGCCACCGGACGTCGACCCCACAACCTGAACCCACGACAGATCAACACGGTGTGCGAGGACTTCCTCAGGTCTGTGTCCACGGGCCTGGCCAGACCCGCCTGGCTCAGAGGGAGGTACATGCTGCTCCGGTGAGAGGCTCAGGGATGAGGTCTGTAGACATGCAGTCCGTGTCCGTGGCTAAGTTCTTACTGACACAGTATATTATCCTGTACTATACTACACTGCCCATAGTGGCCCCATTATTTCCTGTAAGGATGTAGGAGAAATCCTGGTCAGTACTGCCGTAGAGCAGAGCCAGAGATAGAGCCGGTCTAGATCCAGGACACCTCACTACATCTGCTGGGTCCTCCTTCAGGAGGAGCCCCTACACTGCCCCATCACCACACTGAATAAGACCGTCTGCTGTGGATGTCTCTACGGTTCTGGGACCCACAATCATAGACACGGTCCAGATAAAGGCCCAGCAGAGGATGAACCTCCTGAGCTGGTGGTTCATGCTCTGGAGGCCTTCATCGGACCCTTGTTGCCTCAGGAGCTGCTGATTCTACGCTGCAATGATCCAAACTGGCAGTGAACTGCAGCTGTTTTGATTATAACTTTATATTTATTTATAACTTTGTTAACATGTCACTGCCAGTATAACTCATTACGTTCAGATATACTGATAATGTGCAGTACATTGGTCCAACCCAGCCAGTATTCGTGACACTGTTTGGATTATCTACAATTTAGAGAACATTTGACTTCTACAGAGACATTTTTATTGGATTTCTTATTTTATTGTTAGTTATTGGTGCTTTAAATACACGGTATATACACAGTAAGAACTGCATATAATGTAATAACTTACATTTAATAAAAGCTCAAAATGTAACAATCAGCACATAATATAATAAAAACTTGAGCGCATGACGTTAAAATAGTTGTGTTCCTGATGTAATCAGTTATTACATTATGAGAACATTGTTACATTATAAAACTTAAAGACTAAAAGTTGAATAATGTAATAAATTCAGCAGATAATGTAATAATAAAACTAGTGCTGTCCTTGTGTGTTTCAGCAGAGGAACCCTGTAGTTTTACCTGACACCAGTGGAGTGGATCATTTAGAGCAACTGGACTTTGTCTGTCTGGTCTAGAGGACATTTTCATTGATCAGCCTCTTGGATGAGACTACCAGACATCCAGAGACCTGGACAGATGAGAACCGTTACAGACCTGATAATGAATATTAAATTCATTATACTACTACGACTTCTACTACTACTATAATACTGCTGATTGTCAGCCTGTGAAGTAATTGTTCCATACATCGTCGTTCTGGTTCTTCAGTACTTTTCTGGAGTACAGGAATACTTCTTATATTACTTTAAATACACGACACAAGCAGAATATTTACTTTGACCCAGTGTGTAACATGTGGACCAAACTGAGGCCAGTATGAGGTTCAGTACTGAGGTCAGGATGTGGAGCAGCTTCATTAATATGGATAATACCTGATCAATGAAAATGATCCACTCCACTGGTGTCAGAGAAAACTACAGGGTTCCTCTGGTTCCTAAAATTAATACATTATGTGCTGAGTTTATGAGATTATTCATCTTTTTATTTAGCAGTTTATAATGTAATAATGTTCTCATAATGTACTTATTACATTATGAACAAAGCTGTAATAGTAAGCTGTTATAGTTATTAGTTATTATATCACATTATGTAGTTATTATAGTTATTAGTTAGTATATCACATTATGTAGTTATTATAGTTATTAGTTATTATATCACATTATGTAGTTATTATAGTTATTAATTATTATATCACATTATGTAGTTATTATAGTTATTAGTTATTATATCACATTATGTAGTTATTATAGTTATTAGTTATTATATCACATTATGTAGTTATTATAGTTATTAGTTATTATATCACATTATGTAGTTATTATAGTTATTAATTATTATATCACATTATGTAGTTATTATAGTTATTAATTATTATATCACATTATGTAGTTATTATAGTTATTAGTTAGTATATCACATTATGTAGTTATTATAGTTATTAGTTATTATATCACATTATGTAGTTATTATAGTTATTAGTTATTATATCACATTATGTAGTTATTATAGTTATTAGTCATTATATCACATTATGTAGTTATTATAGTTATTAGTTTTTATTACATTATGTAGTTATTATAGTTATTACTTATTATATCACATTATGTAGTTATAGTTATTAGTTATTATATCACATTATGTAGTTATTATAGTTATTAGTTATTATATCACATTATGTAGTTATTATAATTATTAGTTATTATATCACATTATGTAGTTATTATAGTTATTAGTTATTATATCACATTATGTAGTTATTATAGTTATTAGTTATTATATCACATTATGTAGTTATTATAGTTATTAGTCATTATATCACATTATGTAGTTATTTTAGTTATTAGTTATTATATCACATTATGTAGTTAGTATAGTTATTAGTTATTATATCACATTATGTAGTTATTATAGTTATTAGTTATTATATCACATTATGTAGTTATAGTTATTAGTCATTATATCACATTATGTAGTTATTATAGTTATTAGTTATTATATCACATTATGTAGTTATTATAGTTATTAATTATTATATCACATTATGTAGTTATTATAGTTATTAGTTATTATATCACATTATGTAGTTATTATAGTTATTAGTTATTATATCACATTATGTAGTTATTATAGTTATTAGTCATTATATCACATTATGTAGTTATTTTAGTTATTAGTTATTATATCACATTATGTAGTTATTATAGTTATTAGTTAGTATATCACATTATGTAGTTATTATAGTTATTAGTTATTATATCACATTATGTAGTTATTATAGTTATTAGTTATTATATCACATTATGTAGTTATAGTTATTAGTCATTATATCACATTATGTAGTTATTATAGTTATTAGTTATTATATCACATTATGTAGTTATTATAGTTATTAGTTATTATATCACATTATGTAGTTATTATAGTTATTAGTTTTTAGTTATTAATCATTATATCACATTATGTAGTTATTATAGTTATTAGTTATTATATCACATTATGTAGTTATTTTAGTTATTAGTTATTATATCACATTATGTAGTTATTATAGTTATTAGTTATTATATCACATTATGTAGTTATTATAGTTATTAGTTATTATATCACATTATGTAGTTATTATAGATATTAGTTATTATATCACATTATGTAGTTATTTAGTTATTAGTCATTATATCACATTATGTAGTTATTATAGTTATTAGTTATTATATCACATTATGTAGTTATTTTAGTTATTAGTCATTATATCACATTATGTAGTTATTATAGTTATTAGTTATTATATCACATTATGTAGTTATTATAGTTATTAGTTATTATATCACATTATGTAGTTATTATAGTTATTAATTATTATATCACATTATGTAGTTATTATAGTTATTAATTATTATTAATTATGTAGTTATTATAGTTATTAGTATTATATACATTATGTAGTTTTTGTTTTGTTTTTAGTTTTAATTATTATATCACATTATGTAGTTATTATAGTTATTAGTTATTATATCACATTATGTAGTTATTATAGTTATTAGTTATTATATCACATTATGTCCAGTTATTATAGTTATTAGTTATTATATCACATTATGTAGTTATTATAGTTATTAGTTATTATATCACATTATGTAGTTATTATAGTTATTAGTTATTATATCACATTATGTAGTTATTATAGTTATTAGTTATTATATCACATTATGTAGTTATTTTAGTTATTAGTCATTATATCACATTATGTAGTTATTATAGTTATTAGTTATTATATCACATTATGTAGTTATTATAGTTATTAGTCATTATATCACATTATGTAGTTATTATAGTTATTAGTTATTATATTACATTATGTAGTTATTATAGTTATTAGTTATTATATCACATTATGTAGTTATTAGAGTTATTAGTTATTATATCACATTATGTAGTTATTATAGTTATTAGTTATTATATCACATTATGTAGTTATTATAGTTATTAGTTATTATATCACATTATGTAGTTATTATAGTTATTAGTTATTATATCACATTATGTAGTTATTATAGTTATTAGTTATTATATCACATTATGTAGTTATTATAGTTATTAGTTATTATATCACATTATGTAGTTATTATAGTTATTAGTTATTATATCACATTATGTAGTTATTTTAGTTATTAGTCATTATATCACATTATGTAGTTATTATAGTTATTAGTTATTATATCACATTATGTAGTTATTATAGTTATTAGTCATTATATCACATTATGTAGTTATTATAGTTATTAGTTATTATATCACATTATGTAGTTATTATAGTTATTAATTATTATATCACATTATGTAGTTATTATAGTTATTAGTTATTATATCACATTATGTAGTTATTATAGTTATTAGTCATTATATCACATTATGTAGTTATTATAGTTATTAGTTATTATATCACATTATGTAGTTATTATAGTTATTAGTTATTATATCACATTATGTAGTTATTATAGTTATTAGTTATTATATCACATTATGTAGTTATTATAGTTATTAGTCATTATATCACATTATGTAGTTATTATAGTTATTAGTCATTATATCACATTATGTAGTTATTATAGTTATTAGTTATTATATCACATTATGTAGTTATTATAGTTATTAATTATTATATCACATTATGTAGTTATTATAGTTATTAGTTATGATATCACATTATGTAGTTATTATAGTTATTAGTTATTATATCACATTATGTAGTTATTATAGTTATTAGTTATTATATCACATTATGTAGTTTTATAGTTATTAGTTATTATATCACATTATGTAGTTATTATAGTTATTAATTATTATATCACATTATGTAGTTATTATAGTTATTAGTTAATATATCATTATGTAGTTATTATAGTTTTAGTTTTATATCACATTATGTAGTTATAGTTATTATTGTAGTCATTATATCACATTATGTAGTTATTATAGTTATTAGTCATTATATCACATTATGTAGTTATTATAGTTATTAGTTATTATATCACATTATGTAGTTATTATAGTTATTAGTTAATATATACCATTATGTAGTTATTATAGTTATTAGTTATTATATCACATTATGTAGTTATTATAGTTATTATTGTAGTCATTATATCACATTATGTAGTTATTATAGTTATTAGTTATTATATCACATTATGTAGTTATTATAGTTATTAGTTATTATATCACATTATGTAGTTATTATAGTTATAAGTCATTATATCACATTATGTAGTTATTTTAGTTATTAGTTATTATATCACATTATGTAGTTATTATAGTTATTAGTTATTATATCACATTATGTAGTTATTATAGTTATTAGTCATTATATCACATTATGTAGTTATTATAGTTATTAATTATTATATCACATTATGTAGTTATTATAGTTATTAGTCATTATATCACATTATGTAGTTATTTTAGTTATTAGTTATTATATCACATTATGTAGTTATTATAGTTATTAGTTATTATATCACATTATGTAGTTATAGTTATTAGTTATTATATCACATTATGTAGTTATTATAGTTATTAGTTATTATATCACATTATGTAGTTATTATAGTTATTAGTTATGATATCACATTATGTAGTTATTATAGTTATTATTGTAGTCATTATATCACATTATGTAGTTATTATAGTTATTAGTTATTATATCTCATTATGTAGTTATTATAGTTATTAGTTATTATATCACATTATGTAGTTATTATAGTTATTAGTTATTATATCACATTATGTAGTTATTATAGTTATTAGTTATTATATCACATTATGTAGTTATTATAGTTATTAGTTATTATATCACATTATGTAGTTATTATAGTTGTTAATTATTATATCACATTATGTCCAGTTATTATAGTTATTAGTTATTATATCACATTATGTAGTTATTATAGTTATTAGTCATTATATCACATTATGTAGTTATTATAGTTATTAGTTATTATATCACATTATGTAGTTATTATAGTTATTACTTATTATATCACATTATGTAGTTATTATAGTTATTAGTTATTATATCACATTATGTAGTTATTATAGTTATTAGTTATTATATCACATTATGTAGTTATTTTAGTTATTAGTTATTATATCACATTATGTCCAGTTATTATAGTTATTAGTTATTATATCACATTATGTCCAGTTATTATAGTTATTAGTTATTATATCACATTATGATGTCTCATTTTTGTGAAATATATTCTGACTGACGTTTCCACTCGCAGCTTCCACCATCGTCATCGGTTCATCTTTAGTAGCATTAACGTGTGAATTTCTCTACTGTGGGACGAATAAAGGAATATCTTATCTTATCTTATCTTATCTTACAGGAAGGCCAAGCACCCAACGCGCTCATGCAGAAATTAAATACTCTGAAGTAACTGTATTTCAAATAAAATGAAATAACTATTTCACAGTTTTCCCTTCAGATTATTCATGAACACGTTTGCATGTCAAAGAGCTGTGATTCAGTCCAGTAGTACACAGTATTCAGTCCAGTAGTACACAGTATTCAGTCCAGTAGTATATTAGTGTAAGTATTAGTAGTAGTACACAGTATTAGTCCAGTAGTATACAGTATTAGTCAGTAGTATACAGTAAGTCAGTAGTACACAGTATTCAGTCCAGTAGTACTCAGTATTCAGTCCAGTAGTATTCAGTATTAGTCCAGTAGTAAAGTATTAGTAGTAGTATAAGTATTAGTAGTAGTAAAGTATTAGTAGTGAGTTTGTAGTGAAGTATAGTGGGGTAGTGGGTAGTGAAAGTATAGTAGTAGAAAGTATTAGTAGTAGTAAAGTATTAGTAGTAGTAAAGTATTAGTCAGTAGTAAAGTTGTAGTGTCAAGTATTAGTAGTAGTAAAGTTTAGTAGTAGTAAGTTAGTAGTGAAAGTGTAGTAGAAAGTAAGTAGTGACAGTGTAGTGAAGTTGTAGTGATTGTAGTGTAAGTATTGTAGTAGTAAAGTTTAGTAGTGCAAGTATGTAGTGTACGTTTAGTAGTGAATTTGTAGTGAAAGTGTAGTAGTAAGTTTGTAGTAGTAAAGTTTAGTAGTAGTAAAGTTTAGTCAGTAGTGGCACAGTATTTAGTAGTAGAAAGTATTAGTAGTAGTAGAGTATTAGTAGTAGAAAGTATAGTGTGTAAATATAGTAGTGAAAGTATAGTAGTGAGGTAGTGTAAGTATAGTAGTGAAAGTATTAGTAGTGAAGTGTAGTAATGTGTGGGATTAGTAGTGACAAGTTTGTAGTGTAGTATTGTGTGAATATGTAGTGAGAGTAGTGAGTATGTGTATGTTAGTGTGATTGTGTGAATTGTTTTGTGTGTTGTGGTGTGTGTAATGTGTGATGTGATGTGTGTGATGTGTTGTGTAGTTTTGTGATATTTTGGTATGTGTGAATGTTTTTTTGTGTGAATTGTAGTGTAATTGTGGTTGTTGTAGTGTAAATAGTGATGTGTTATTTTGTTTGTGTGTGTGTATGTAATTTTATAGTATTGTTTTTTTTTTTTATATTTGTGTAATATTGTGTTTGTTTTTTAGTAGTATTTGTTTGTTGTTGTGTTTTGTGTGTTATAGTTAGTGTATTATAGTAGATTGTATTAGTCAGTAGATTAGTATTAGTCAGTAGACACAGTATTATAGTAGACAAGTATTAGTAGTAGAAGTATATAAATAATAATTTTTTTTTTCTTTTATTTTTTTTTTTTTTTATTTTTGTATTTATTTATTTAGTATTAGTGTTTATTTAGTGTTTTTATATAATTTGTTTTTTGTTTATTTTTAATTTTAGTTTAGTTAGTTTATTTTATATAATAGTAGTAGATAATTTATTTGTTTGTCAGTAGTAATTTAGTAGTGTTAATTTGTAGTGTAATTTCGTTTATTTGTATTTATGTTTAGTAGTTTAGTTGTATAGTAATTTGTTATTATTATTCAATTTGTATTATAATTTAGTATTAATATATCTTATATTTATATATAATTATATAATATTTATTATAATAATAAATATAGTTATATTCTTATTTTGTAGTTCAATTATTTTTTATTTTTTTTTTTTTTATTTATTTTTTGTTTAGTTTGTAGTTATTTTTTATTGTTTTATTATTTATTTTCATTAAATTTGTAGTTTTTTTAAGTTTGTTTCTTCTGTAATTATATTTAGTTTACTCATTTTCTTTATTGTAGTTTTAGTTTCAGTAGTTAAGTTTAGTCAGTAGTTTAGTTTGTCAGTAGTTTAGTTGTAGTTATTAGCATTAGTCCAGTAGTTTAGTTTGTCAGTAGTTTAGTTTAGTCAGTAGTTACAGTATTGTCCAGTAGTTTAGTTTCGTCCAGTGTTTAATATTAGTCAGTAGTTCTATTCAGTCCAGTAGTCAAGTTTCAGTCCAGTAGTCACAGTATTAGTCCAGTAGTATACAGTTTAGTCCAGTAGTACACAGTTTAGTCTGTATTCAGTATTCAGTCCAGTAGTTCAGTTTAGTCCAGTAGTACAAGTATTAGTCCAGTAGTATACAGTATTAGTCCAGTAGTACACAGTATTCAGTCCAGTAGTCCAGAGTATTAGTCCAGTAGTATACAGTATTAGTCCAGTAGTACACAGTATTAGTCCAGTAGTCACAGTATTAGTCCAGTAGTACACAGTATTCAGTCCAGTAGTCCAGAGTATTCAGTCCAGTAGTATACAGTATTCAGTCCAGTAGTCACAGTATTCAGTCCAGTAGTCACAGTATTCAGTCCAGTAGTATACAGTATTCAGTCCAGTAGTCCAGAGTATTCAGTCCAGTAGTATACAGTATTCAGTCCAGTAGTACACAGTATTCAGTCCAGTAGTACACAGTATTCAGTCCAGTAGTATACAGTATTCAGTCTAGTATTCAGTATTCAGTCCAGTAGTACACAGTATTCAGTCCAGTAGTATACAGTATTCAGTCCAGTAGTATACAGTATTCAGTCAAGTAGTATACAGTATTCAGTCCAGTAGTACACAGTATTCAGTCCAGTAGTACACAGTATTCAGTCCAGAAGTACACAGTATTCAGTCCAGTAGTACTCAGTTTTCAGTCCAGTAGTCACAGTATTCAGTCCCGTAGTATACAGTATTCAGTCCAGTAGTATTCAGTATTCAATCCAGTAGTATTCAGTATTCAGTCCAGTAGTATTCAGTATTCAGTCCAGTAGTATTCAGTATTCAATCCAGTGTATTCAGTATTGAGTCCAGTAGTATACAGTATTCAGTCCACTAGTACACAGTATTCAGTCCAGTAGTATTTAGTCCAGTAGTATACAGTATTAAGTCCAGTAGTACACAGTATTCAGTCCAGTAGTATTCAGTATTCAGTCCAGTAGTATACAGTATTCAGTCCAGTAGTACACAGTATTCAGTCTAGTAATATACAGTATTCAGTCCAGTAGTACACAGTATTCAGTCCAGTAGTGTTCAGTATTCAGTCCAGTAGTACACAGTATTCAGTCCAGTAGTACACAGTATTCAGTCCAGTAGTAGTCAGTATTCAGTCCAGTAGTATACAGTATTCAGTCCAGTAGTATTCAGTATTCAGTCCAGTAGTATTCAGTATTCAGTCCAGTAGTATTCAGTATTCAGTCCAGTAGTATTCAATATTCAGTCCAGTAGTATACAGTATTCAGTCCAGTAGTACACAGTATTCAGTCTAGTATTCAGTATTCAGTCCAGTAGTACACAGTATTCAGTCCAGTAGTACACAGTATTCAGTCCAGTAGTACACAGTATTCAGTCCAGTAGTACACAGTATCCAGTCCAGTGGTATTCAGTATTCGGTCCAGTAGTATACAGTATTCAATCCAGTAGTACACAGTATTCAGTCCAGTAGTATACAGTATTCAGTCCAGTAGTATTCAGTATTCAGTCCAGTAGTACACAGTATTCAGTCCAGTAGTACACAGTATTCAGTCCAGTAGTATTCAGTATACAGTCCAGTAGTATAAGTTATTCAGACCAGCAGTACACAGTATACAGTCTAGTAGTATACAGTATTCAGACCAGTAGTATACTAGTGAGGTTAGTCTGGTAGTATACAGTATTCAGTCCAGTTATGGTGGTTATTCAGTATTCAGTCCGTAGTCAGTATTCAGTGGAGTAGTAACAGTATTCAGTCCAGTGGTTACTGGTGAGGTTACCTGTAGTTATTGGAGGTTACTGGTGGTTACTGGAGGTCACTGGTGGTTACTGGAGGTTACTGGTGGTTACAGTGGTGAGTGTTACTGGTGGTTACTGGAGGTTACTGGTGGTTACTGGTGGTTACTGGTGAGGTTACTGGTGGTTACTGGTGAGGTTACTGGTGAGGTTAGTGGTGGTTACTGGAGGTTACGGGTGGTTACTGGTGAGGTTACCTGTGGTTATTGGAGGTTACTGGTGGTTACTGGTGAAGTTACTGGTGGTTACTGGGGAGGTTACTGGTGGTTACTGGAGGTTACTGGTGGTTACTGGGGAGGTTACTGGTGGGCATTGGTGGTTACTGGTGGGTATTGGTGGTTACTGGTGGTTACTGGTGAGGTTACTGGTGAGGTTACTGGTGGTTACTGTTGAGGTTACTGGTGAGGTTACTGGTGGTTACTGGTTTTTACTGGTGGGTACTGGTGGTTACTGGTGAGGTTACTGGTGGTTACTGGATGTTACTGGTGGTTACTGGAGAGGTTACTGGTGGGCACTGGTGGTTACTGGGGAACTTACTTGTGAGGTTACTGGTGGTTACTGGTGGGTACTGGTGGGTACTGATGAGGTTACTGGTGGTTACTGGTGAGGTTACTGGTGGTTACTGGGGAGGTTACTGGTGGTTACTGGTGGTTACTGGGGAGGTTACTGGTGGTTACTGGTGGGTACTGGTGGTTACTGGTGAGGTTACTGGTGGGTACTGGTGGTTACTGGTGGGTACTGGTGGTTACTGTTGGGTACTGGTGATTACTGGTGGTTACTGGTGAGGTTACTGGTGAGGTTACTGGTGGGTACTGGTGAGGTTACTGGTGAGGTTACTGGTGGTTACTGGTGAGGTTACTGGTGGTTACTGGTGGGTACTGGTGATTACTGGTGGTTACTGGTGAGGTTACTGGTGGGTACTGGTGAGGTTACTGGTGGGTACTGGTGGTTACTGGTGAGGTTACCGTCTCAGTGAACAACGAGTGGTCGGCATCAGAGGATCGCTGAATGGTGCTTTCTGCTCTCCTGTCCTCGCTCAGGTATGAAGACTTGGCCAGGTTTCCCCTCCAGAAGACCAGGGAGCTGTACGGCTTCCTTGGACTGGTCCCGGACCACAGTGTGGAGGACTGGATCATCAACAACACCCGAGGCAGCAGCGACCTGTCGTCCCGGCACAAGTTCACCACGGTTCGGGACTCGGCGGCTAACGCAGAGAACTGGAGGGTGAAGCTGTCCTTCGACATGGTGGTTTACACTCAGACCGCCTGCCAGCCTCTTCTCAGTCTGCTGGGGTACAAGACCGTCCTCCACCCCAGAGACCTGAGGAACTTCTCGCAGTCTTTGGTGGAGGACAGGACGTTCCTCCCATTTCTCTAAACGACGGAGGACTGCATCCGTCCCGAGTGAGGACAGGTCTGGAGTTAGCGGTGGAGACAGCTAGCCGCCCACCGTAATAAATGCTGTCCGACTTCAGCCTGTCAGGTTTCATGATGTATGAATGAAAGTTAATAAGAACATATTACAGCACCATGTTTCATACATTAACACGTATGACAGTGTGTTGCTGCCACGGTGGGCTGAGGACCTGGATCAGCCAACACCTGACCCCCGTCACCTCAGACCACGGTCCGGTCTCCATTTGATCAGCACTGAAACGGCTCCTGGTTCGTGGTCTCATATTATTTCTCTTTCTTAAACTGCCTTTAAATGTGTAAAAACTTTTTGATACTTCCGCCGCGTGTCGTCCAAAGTAGGAAATAAAACTTAATCCAGTCAAACCGTGTAAACTAGTCCCTGTTTCACATGTTTTTAGTCATGATAAACTTTATACCAACACAACAAAATGTGAAGTATGTTTTAGTTTCAATGAGGAAGGTTTACTGTAAAAACAGAGAATAATTTGGTAAGTAACACGTAAATATGTCAGGTTTAATTAATACCTGACGTACCCTGAACAGGTGTATTTCACAGCAACGCTGTTATTATCTGGCTTATTACATGGCGACTAGAAATCATTAATGTGACACAAAGAGAGATCAGCTCCACCCCAGTGAATGAGACCTGGAGGTCCACCTGGAGGTCCACCCCAGTGAATGAGACCTGGAGGTCCACCTGGAGGTCCACCCCAGTGAATGAGACCTGGAGGTCCACCCCAGTGAATGAGACCTGGAGGTCCACCTGGAGGTCCACCCCAGTGAATGAGACCTGGAGGTCCACCTGGAGGTCCACCCCAGTGAATGAGACCTGGAGGTCCACCTGGAGGTCCATCCCAGTGAATGAGACCTGGAGGTCCACCTGGAGGTCCACCCCAGTGAATGAGACCTGGAGGTCCACCTGGAGGTCCATCCCAGTGAATGAGACCTGGAGGTCCACCCCGAGTGAATGAGACCTGGAGGTCCACCTGGAGCCTCACCCCAGTGAATGAGACCTGGAGGTCCACCTGAAGGTCCACCTGGAGCCTCACCCCAGTGAATGAGACCTGGAGGTCCATCTGGAGGTCCACCTGGAGCCCCACCCCAGTGAATGAGACCTGGAGGCCCGCCTGGAAGTCCACCTGGAGGTCCACCTGGAGCCTCACCCCAGTGAATGAGACCTGGAGGTCCATCTGGAGGTCCACCTGGAGCCCCACCCCAGTGAATGAGACCTGGAGGCCCAGACCTGGAGGTCCACCTGGAGGTCCACCCCATGGAGCCTCACCCCAGTGAATGAGACCTGGAGGTCCATCTGGAGGTCCACCGGGATCGACCTGGAGGTCCACCTGGAGCCTCACCCCAGTGAATGAGACCTGGAGGTCCATCTGGAGGTCCACCTGGAGGTCCACCTGGAGCCTCACCCCAGTGAATGAGACCTGGAGGTCCACCTGAAGGTCCACCTGGAGCCTCACCCCAGTGAATGAGACCTGGAGGTCCACCTGGAGGTCCACCTGGAGCCTCACCCCAGTGAATGAGACCTGGAGGTCCACCTGGAGGTCCACCTGGAGCCCCACCCCAGTGAATGAGACCTGGAGGTCCACCTGGAGGTCCACCCCAGTGAATGCCTGGTCCAGACCTGGAGGTCCTCCCAGTGAATGAGACCTGGAGGTCCACCTGGAGGTCCACCTGGAGCCCCACCCCAGTGAATGAGACCTGGAGGCCCACCTGGAGGTCCACCTGGAGCCCCACCCCAGTGAATGAGACCTGGAGGTCCACCTGGAGGTCCACCTGGAGCCCCACCCCAGTGAATGAGACCTGGAGGTCCACCTGGAGGTCCACCCCAGTGAATGAGACCTGGAGGTCCACCTGGTGGAGGTCCACCTGGAGGTCCACCCCAGTGAATGAGACCTGGAGGTCCACCTGGAGGTCCACCCCAGTGAATGAGACCTGGAGGCCCACCTGGAGGTCCACCCCAGTGAATGAGACCTGGAGGTCCACCACTGAGGTCCCTGGAGGTCCACCCCAGTGAAGAGACCTGGGGTCCCAGTGAGACCTGGAGGTCCACCTGGAGGTCCACCCCAGTGAATGAGACCTGGAGGTCCACCTGGAGGTCCATCCCAGTGAATGAGACCTGGAGGTCCACCTGGAGGTCCACCCCAGTGAATGAGACCTGGAGGCCCACCTGGAGGTCCACCCCAGTGAATGAGACCTGGAGGTCCACCCCACTGAATGAGACCTGGAGGTCCACCTGGAGGTCCACCCCAGTGAATGAGACCTGGAGGTCCACCTGGAGGTCCATCCCAGTGAATGAGACCTGGAGGTCCACCCCAGTGAATGAGACCTGGAGGTCCACCTGGAGGTCCATCCCAGTGAATGAGACCTGGAGGTCCACCTGGAGGTCCACCTGGAGCCTCACCCCAGTGAATGAGACCTGGAGGTCCACCTGGAGGTCCACCCCAGTGAATGAGACCTGGAGGTCCACCTGGAGGTCCATCCCAGTGACTGAGACCTGGAGGCCCACCTGGAGGTCCACCTGGAGGTCCACCCCAGTGAATGAGACCTGGAGGTCCACCTGGAGGTCCATCCCAGTGAAAGAGACCTGGAGGTCCACCTGGAGGTCCACCTGCAGCCTCACCCCAGTGAATGAGACCTGGAGGTCCACCTGGAGGTCCACCCCAGTGAATGAGACCTGGAGGTCCACCTGGAGGTCCATCCCAGTGACTGAGACCTGGAGGTCCACCCCAGTGAATGAGACCTGGAGGTCCACCTGGAGGTCCACCTGGAGCCTCACCCCAGTGAATGAGACTTGGAGGTCCACCTGAAGGTCCACCTGGAGCCTCACCCCAGTGAATGAGACCTGGAGGTCCATTTCTGGAGGTCCACCTGGAGCCTCACCCCAGTGAATGAGACCTGGAGGTCCACCCTGGCACCTGGAGGTCCACCCCAGTGAATGAGACCTGGAGGTCCACCCCAGTGAATGAGACCTGGAGGTCCACCTGGAGGTCCACCCCAGTGAATGAGACCTGGAGGTCCATCCCAGTGAATGAGACCTGGAGGTCCACCTGGAGGTCCACCTGGAGCCCCACCCCAGTGAATGAGACCTGGAGGCCCACCTGGAGGTCCACCTGGAGCCCCACCCCAGTGAATGAGCCTGGACTGGAGGTCCACCTGGCCAGGTCCACCTGGAGGTCCACCCCAGTGAATGAGACCTGGAGGTCCACCTGGAGGTACCTGGGGCCCACCCCAGTGAATGAGACCTGGAGGTCCACCTGGAGGTCCACCCCAGTGAATGAGCCTGGTGGGTGGGAGGTCCACCTGGAGGTCCACCTGGAGGTCCACCCCAGTGAATGAGACCTGGAGGTCCACCTGGAGGTCCACCCCAGTGAATGAGACCTGGAGGTCCACCTGGAGTCCCTGGAGGTCCACCCCAGTGAATGAGACCTGGAGGTCCACCCCAGTGAATGAGACCTGGAGGTCCACCTGGAGGTCCACCCCAGTGAATGAGACCTGGAGGTCCACCCCAGTGAATGGATGGAGGTCCCCTGGAGGTCCACCTGGAGGTCCACCCCAGTGAATGAGACCTGGAGGTCCACCTGGAGGTCCATCCCAGTGAATGAGACCTGGAGGTCTCACCCCAGTGAATGAGACCTGGAGGTCCACCTGGAGGTCCACCCCAGTGAATGAGACCTGGAGGTCCACCCCACTGAATGAGACCTGGAGGTCCACCTGGAGGTCCACCCCAGTGAATGAGACCTGGAGGTCCACCTGGAGGTCCATCCCAGTGAATGAGACCTGGAGGTCCACCCCAGTGAATGAGACCTGGAGGTCCACCTGGAGGTCCATCCCAGTGAATGAGACCTGGAGGTCCACCTGGAGGTCCACCTGGAGCCTCACCCCAGTGAATGAGACCTGGAGGTCCACCTGGAGGTCCATCCCAGTGACTGAGACCTGGAGGTCCACCTGGAGGTCCATCCCAGTGAATGAGACCTGGAGGTCCACCTGGAGGTCCACCTGCAGCCTCACCCCAGTGAATGAGACCTGGAGGTCCACCTGGAGGTCCACCCCAGTGAATGAGACCTGGAGGTCCACCTGGAGGTCCATCCCAGTGACTGAGACCTGGAGGTCCACCCCAGTGAATGAGACCTGGAGGTCCACCTGGAGGTCCACCTGGAGCCTCACCCCAGTGAATGAGACTTGGAGGTCCACCTGAAGGTCCACCTGGAGCCTCACCCCAGTGAATGAGACCTGGAGGTCCACCCCAGTGGGCCTGGTGAATGAGACCTGGAGGTCCACCCCAGTGAATGAGACCTGGAGGTCCACCTGGAGGTCCACCCCAGTGAATGAGACCTGGAGGTCCACCCCAGTGAATGAGACCTGGAGGTCCACCTGGAGGTCCACCCCAGTGAATGAGACCTGTGAGGCCCACCTGGAGGTCCACCCCAGTGAATGAGACCTGGAGGTCCACCCCAGTGAATGAGCTACCTGGAGGTCCACCTGGAGGTCCACCTGGAGGTCCACCCCAGTGAATGAGACCTGGAGGTCCACCTGTAGGTTCACCCCAGTGAATGAGACCTGGAGGCCCACCCCATTGAATGAGACCTGGAGGCCCACCCCAGTGAATGGGACCTGGAGGTCCACCTGGAGGTCCACCCCAGTGAATGGGACCTGGAGGTCCACCTGGAGGTCCACCTGGAGGCCCACCCCAGTGAATGGGACCTGGAGGTCCACCTGGAGCCTCACCCCAGTGAATGAGACCTGGAGGTCCACCTGGAGGTCCACCCCAGTGAATGAGACCTGGAGGTCCACCCCAGTGAATGAGACCCGGAGGTCCACGTGGAGGTCCACCCCAGTGAATGAGACCTGGAGGGCCACCTGGAGGTCCACCTGGAGGTCCACCCCAGTGAATGAGACCTGGAGGCCCACCCCAGTGAATGAGGCCTGGAGGTCCACCTGGAGCCCCACCCCAGTGAATGAGACCTGCAGGTCCACCTGGAGGTCCACCCCAGTGAATGAGACCTGGAGGTCCACCCCAGTGAATGAGACCTGGAGGTCCACCTGGAGGTCCACCCCAGTGAATGAGACCTGGAGGTCCACCTGGAGGCTCACCCCAGTGAATGAGACCTGGAGGCCCACCCCAGTGAATGGGACCTGGAGGTCCACCTGGAGGTCCACCCCAGTGAATGAGACCTGGAGGCCTCCACCTGGAGGTCCACCCCATTGAATGAGACCTGGAGGCCCACCTGGAGGTCCACCTGGAGGTCCACCCCAGTGAATGAGACCTGGAGGCCCACCCCAGTGAATGAGACCTGGAGGTCCACCTGGAGGTCCACCTGGAGCCCCACCCCAGTGAATGAGACCTGGAGGTCCACCTGGAGGTCCACCCCAGTGAATGAGACCTGGAGGTCCACCTGGAGGTCCACCTGGAGCCTCACCCCAGTGAATGAGACCTGGAGGCCCACCTGGAGGTCCACCCCAGTGAATGAGACCTGGAGGCCCACCCCAGTGAATGGGACCTGGAGGTCCACCCCAGTGAATGAGACCTGGAGGTCCACCTGGAGGTCCACCCCAGTGAATGAGACCTGGAGGTCCAACTGGAGGTCCACCCCAGTGAATGAGACCTTGAGGCCCACCCCAGTGAATGAGACCTGGAGGCCCACCCCAGTGAATGAGACCTGGAGGTCCACCTGGAGGTCCACACCAGTGAATGAGACCTGGAGGTCCACCTGGAGGTCCACCCCAGTGAATGAGACCTGGAGGTCCATCTGGAGGTCCACCCCAGTGAATGAGACCTGGAGGTCCACCTGGAGGTCCACCCCAGTGAATGAGACCTGGAGGTCCACCTGGAGGTCCACCCCAGTGAATGAGACCTGGAGTTCCACCTGGAGGTCCACCCCAGTGAAAACTGGATGAGACCGGATGGAGGTCCACCTGGAGGTCCACCCCAGTGAATGAGACCTGGAGGTCCACCTGGAGGTCCACCCCAGTGAATGAGACCTGGAGGTCCACCTGGAGGTCCACCCCAGTGAATGAGACCGTGAGGTCCACCTGGAGGTCCACCCCAGTGAATGAGACCTGGAGGTCCACCTGGAGGTCCACCCCAGTGAATGAGACCTGGAGGTCCACCCCAGTGAATGAGACCTGGAGGTCCACCTGGAGGTCCACCTGGAGGTCCACCTGGAGGCCCACCCCAGTGAATGAGACCTGGAGGTCCACCTGGAGGTCCACCCCAGTGAATGAGACCTGGAGGTCCACCTGGAGGTCCAACCCAGTGATCAATGATAGGTCCCTCAGATAAAACGTTCCCGCCGTGCGCTGATCTCAGCCTGTTAAATCACTGATGCTGATGTTGATTAGAAAACAGAGTTTCCTGCTGTTTCTCATTAAAAACCAGGAGTCTGTGTTTTAATTAGTCACCTGAGCTGAAGCTGAAGCTGACCGGACTCATGTAGGTGCTAGGTGACTATGAAACCAGGAAACAGGTCTTCTTCATGCTTTTGTTTCCTTTAACCTTCCTCCTGTGTTAGCTTTCTGTTACCTTCCCCGGTGTTAACGGGTCGGTTTCGACCCGTGTCTTAAATCAGCTTTAAAATACACTAAAAACAATAACCTATCATCCCTTTTTTTGTCATCTCTTGGTTACCTTGTTAGGCTTCCGTATCCATGAAAATGTTGGGTTTATTATTTTTGGTGTGGGTCTCTGGGCCTTTTTATTATCAGTATACCTCTCGAAGGTCAATGAAAAAAAAAAGAAAAATTAACCTCAAGAGAATCATATAAATGAATAAAAGGCTGTTGTGTTACCTGAATATTACTGAGGGGCATAGAACACATCTCTGAAATGAATAACTATGGTAACATCTATGGTGTTATGGGTCAGTTTCAACCCATACTTCCCTGGTTTACTGGGCTTACTGGGGGACCCTACCAGGACCACCAGGCTCCAGACAACACAGACCTCTCCACCACGTTAAGGTCATGGTTCCCGGAGAGGAAAGCAGACAATTTGCCTCACAGAAATGAAATACTTTGGTAGTATAACTAATTTGAGGAGCCTTAGCTGTATTCACCATGAGCAAATGCCTGCAACCGAGACGCTAGCTAGCCCAGCTAAACAGCCAAGAACTGAAGAGGACTCGTCAACGTTGCCGTTGAACTCGGAGAGAGGGAGGAGAATCACCTCGTCGGTGGCAGCTGTACTTCCTCTGCAGGGTGTGGAGAACCACAGGTTTCCCCACTGCTGAGGACCCTGGAGCCACAGTATTGGCTCCCATCAGGCGTGACCATGCTGCACTCTGCAACCACACCAAGGTCCACGTACATGAGCACGTGAGTACAGCTGGTCGAGCAGCTGCTGCAACTGAGTCATATGTAACACTAACAGATCAGAGTATATCAGCGAGGACTGGCAGCTTCCACCACATGTGCTGCAGATCAGAGCTGTTTCTCGGTCACATCGGTCGTCATGTGGCGGAGCGACTGTTTAATGTCATCGCAGAATGGCAGCGAACAGACTAGTGCCGTTACAGACATCCATGGTTTGAAACTACAGCAGGAACGTCCTGGCTTCCAGTTCATAGGCTGAAAACTGACACTGCCATCAGGTGGAGCAGTGCACAAGGTTTTCAGTCAGCAGCCGGTGATTTGGGCCCCCATGACGATGACGATGACGATGATGATGATGATGATGATGAGAGTCGGACCTCTGTAGTCCAAATGAAACAGATGTGTCAGGTCTGTGAAGGTCCTCATTCATCCAAAAATTGAATAGAAGGCAACTGGACTTAGATTTGTCTCTGAAGACGTTTCGCCCCTTATCCAAGTGGCTTCATCAGTTCCAACACTACAGTCTGACTAGTCCCCACTAGTCTGACTAGTCCCCACTAGTCTGACGAAGTGTCATAGCATCTTCAGAGACAAATCTAAGTCCAGATTCAGTCAGTTCGCTCTGAAGACCTTTACAATGAAAATGAGTTTTGAAGGAACGACCTTACCGTGGCATGGCGCTCACTTTCCACGATTCCCATGAAACAGGAAGTGGTTGTAGCTCAAATGTACATCTGCCCCAAATTGCTCGCACATCTACATGCCAGTAGTGAGTCACAGTCATGGTGCCACCTCCTGGGAGCAGGAAGGGTTAGTACTACTACTGAAGACACAGTGTCCCATCTGGACATCATTCAGACTATTAGTCTTCCACTGTTCCAACAATGAGACATAAGTCCTTGATTCATGCCGGTCTACGGTCCGTTTGACCTCCACTGCAGCTCTCTGCTGGGCCAGTGGCCCTCCTTCTTCAGAGGAAGACCACCAGCCCAGGGGGGTAGATCTCAGATCTGTTTCCAAACACAGTTTACATGTTAGAAACGAGAGCTGAAGCCAAAGACTGCATTAAACTGTTTCCTGCATTTCATGCTGAGGATTTTTGGGTTAGCAGTGTCGCCTCACAGCAAGAGGGTCACAGGTTCGATTCCGGCTTGGGGGGAGTTTGCATGTTCTCCCCGTGTTAGTGTGGGTTTTCTCCGGGTTCTCCGGTTTCCTCCCACAGTCTAAAGACATGCAGGTTAACTGGACTCTAAATGTCCTGTAGGTGTGAAAGTGAGTGTGAATGGTGTCTGTCTCTATGGAGACCTGTCCAGGTGAACCCGCCTTCACCCTGCTGGGATCGGCTCACCCCCCCCACCTGATCTAGACTCGATCAGGTGGAGTCCTGATCTAGTCTAGATCAGGTGGAGTCCTGATCTAGACTAGATCAGGTGGAGTCCTGATCTAGTCTAGATCAGGTGGAGTCCTGATCTAGACTGTGGCCTCTCCAGCGTCCGGCTGTGTTGCGATGGGTTAACTGCAGGTGATGCATTTCCCCATAGGACTAAATATGCCAGTTTATTCAAGTTTCTAAATGGAGCTGAGAGAAACCTCCTCTCACCGCCTCTCTGCTGGACTCTATACATCCCCATACTGACATATTCTGGTTATATATTATACTATACCACATGATACCAGATACTATATTCAATCCATGTTGTGTTGCTGCATTATACTATTTATGGTATACTACTCTACTATATTACTATGCTACTACACATTATACTATGTCTCATATCCTATATAATATAATAATAATATATAAATATAAATATATATATAAATATATCATAAAGTAACATATATATACTTTATTATATTAACATGTTACATTGACTATATTCACATCACTGTTATATTAATGCAGACAAACAGTGAATAGCATTACTTCATCATCTCTATAGCAGCCTGGTGTAGTGTTTAGTGTCACGTTATCATGGCATTTGTCCCCAAATGTTATAGTTTCTACTTTTATTCTATTCTTATTTTAGCTTATGTGCCTTCTATTAATCATTTGTGTTCTGTTCAATACTTATCTGTATTTATTTATGTCTTTGTGCTGCTGCAACAACCAAATTTCCCCACTAGGGATCAATAAAGGTGTATTTCTTATCGGTTCAGGGTACCAATGATAATAATAATAATATCAGTAAACCCCATTGCCGTGGCCGAACCCAGCATCGGGCCCGTCAGCCCTCGCTACAGGCCACGAGCCACGGCGCTGAGGGGAGGAGGAGGCATCCACAGCCATCACTGCATTTACACAGAGCAAACAAACTCAATTAAATGCATTTCAGTGGAAACAAGTTGTATTATCCTGCTGCAGATCCGGTGTCCTGAACTCATCACGGTGAGTCACCAGGTTCACATACATACATCTAAAAGGTACTACAGTGTACTGTACTGTACTACAGTGCAACAGAAGTATGTTTTGTACAGCTTAGAGTACATTTTCTATACAAGCAAGATTTTAAGTCACTAAAGACACGTTTGGCTGCCCGGTCACTGGAGCGTCTTCCTGAGGAACTCAACCAGGAGGTGATGAGGGAAACCAAAGTCCATCTGGATCAGCACAAAGCCCTGCAGCAGAGCGGGAACAGGAACGAGACAAGAACTGTGACTAGAAGTACGCACTAGTAAGGACACGTAGCAGCCGAGTGAGCACTCACATCCCGATGAAGCACCTCTGGGTCAAAGATGTCAAACAAGTTAGTCCCCTGTTTGTCCAACAGCCTGGTGAGCTCAGTCTGTAGAGCTGCAACACACAATACAAATGGTTTAGAGAAAACCACAGTACATTACACACCTCTTTACCTCGTTACCTCGTAACCTCTTTACCTCGTTACCTTGTTACCTTGTTACGTCGTTACCTCATTACCTCTTTACCTCGTTACGTCGTTACCTCTTTACCTCTTTACCTCTTTACCTCGTTACCTTGTTACGTTGTTACCTCATTACCTCTTTACCTCGTTACGTCGTTACCTCTTTACCTCTTTACCTCGTTACCTTGTTACCTCTTTACCTCATTACCTCTTTACCTCGTTACCTCGTTACGTCTTTACCTTGTTACCTCGTTACCTCTTTACCTCGTTACCTTGTTACCTCTTTACCTCGTTACCTCATTACCTCTTTACCTCGTTACCTCTTTACCTTGTTACCTCGTTACCTCTTTACCTCGTTACCTCTTTACCTCTTTACCTCTTTACCTCGTTACCTCTTTACCTCGTTACCTCTTTACCTCGTTACCTCTTTACCTCTTTACCTCGTTACCTCTTTACCTCGTTACCTCTTTACCTCTTTACCTCTTTACCTCGTTATCTCTTTACCTCGTTACCTCGTTACCTCTTTACCTCGTTACCTCTTTACCTCGTTACCTCTTTACCTCGTTACCTCTACCTTGTTACCTCTTTACCTCGTTACCTCTTTACCTTGTTACCTCTTTACCTCTTTACCTCTTTACCTCGTTACCTCGTTACCTCTTTACCTCGTTACCTCTTTACCTTGTTACCTCTTTACCTCTTACCTCTTTACCTCGTTACCTCTACCTTGTTACCTCTTTACCTCGTTACCTCTTTACCTTGTTACCTCTTTACCTTGTTACCTCTTACCTTGTTACCTCGTTACCTCGTTACCTCTTTACCTTGTTACCTCTTTACCTCGTTACCTCTTTATCTTGTTACCTCTTTACCTTGTTACCTCGTTACCTCTTTACCTTGTTACCTCGTTACCTCTTTACCTTGTTACCTCTTTACCTCGTTACCTTTTTACCTTGTTACCTCTCGTTACCTCTACCTTGTTACCTCTTTACCTCGTTACCTCTTTACCTTGTTACCTCTTTACCTTGTTACCTCTTTACCTTGTTACCTCTTTACCTCTTTACCTTTTTACCTTGTTACCTCTTTACCTTGTTACCTCTTTACCTCGTTACCTCTTTACCTTGTTACCTCTTTACCTTGTTACCTCGTTACCTCTTTACCTCGTTACCTCTTTACCTTGTTACCTCTTTACCTCTTTACCTCGTTACCTCTTTACCTTGTTACCTCTTTACCTTGTTACCTCTTTACCTCGTTACCTCTTTACCTCGTTACCTCTCTACCTCATTACCTCTTTACCTCTTTACCTCGTTACCTCTTTACCTTGTTACCTCTCTACCTCGTTACCTCGTTACCTCGTTATCTCTCTACCTCTTTACCTCATTACCTCGCTACCTCTCTACCTCTTTACCTCATTACCTCGTTACCTTTCTACCTCTTTACCTCGTTACCTCGTTATCTCTCTACCTCTTTACCTCATTACCTCGCTACCTCTCTACCTCTTTACCTCGTTACCTCTCTACCTCTTTACCTCATTACCTCGTTACCTCTCTACCTCTTTACCTCGTTACCTTTCTACCTCTTTACCTCGTTACCTCGTTATCTCTCTACCTCTTTACCTCGCTACCTCTCTACCTCTTTACCTCGTTACCTCTCTACCTCTTTACCTCATTACCTCGTTACCTCTCTACCTCTTTACCTCGTTATCTCTCTACCTCTTTACCTCATTACCTCGCTACCTCTCTACCTCTTTACCTCGTTACCTCTCTACCTCTTTACCTCATTACCTTGTTACCTCTCTACCTCTTTACCTCGTTATCTCTCTACCTCTTTACCTCATTACCTCGCTACCTCTCTACCTCTTTACCTCGTTACCTCTCTACCTCTTTACCTCGTTACCTCTGTACCTCTTTACCTCATTACCTCGTTACCTCTCTACCTCTTTACCTCGTTACCTCTTCTACCTCTTTACCTCGTTACTTCTACCTCTTTACCTCTTCCTCGTTCCTCTCTACCTCTTTACCTCGTTACCTCTCTACCTCTTTACCTCGTTACCTCGTTACTCTTCTCTACCTCTTTACCTCATTACCTCGCTACCTCTCTACCTCTTTACTTTTTTTTTTCTTTTCTCTTTCCTCGTTCTCTGTCCTCTTTACCTCATTACCTCGTTCTTCTACCTCTCTACCTCTTTACCTCGTTACCTCTCTACCTCTTTACTTCGTTACCTCTCTACCTCTTTACCTCATTACTTCGTTACCTCTCTACCTCTTTACCTCGTTACCTCTCTACCTCTTTCCTCGTTACCTCGTTACCTCGTTATCTCTCTACCTCTTTACCTCATTACCTCGCTACCTCTCTACCTCTTTACCTCGTTCCTCTCTCCTCTTTCCTCATTCCTTGTTCCCTCTCTCTTCCGTCCTTCCTCCTGTCCCCTTCCGCTCCCTCTCCTCTTTCTGTCCCCGTGTTCCTCCCCTATCCGCCCCCTTCCTCGTCCTCTCTACCTCTTTACCTCGTTACCTCTCTACCTCTTTACCTCGTTATCTCTCTACCTTGTTACCACATTACCTCTCTACCTCTCTACCTCTTTACCTCGTTACCTCTCTACCTCTTTACCTCATTACCTCGTTACCTCTCTACCTCTTTACCTCGTTATCTCTCTACCTCTTTACCTCATTACCTCGCTACCTCTCTACCTCTTTACCTCATTACCTCGTTACCTCTCTACCTCTTTACCTCGTTACCTCTCTACCTCTTTACCTCATTACCTCGCTACCTCTCTACCTCTTTACCTCATTACCTCGTTACCTCTCTACCTCTTTACCTCGTTACCTCTCTACCTCTTTACCTCGTTACCTCGACTGGAATCAAATCAAACATAATGCCACGGGATTACAGACTGCACTTCCATTATTATCTGACTGTGACTGATCACATAAATGTTTTATAACATCACATTAACTACATTAACTACTGCTACAGGAGCAAATATAACAGTCACTACCACAGTACAACCAGCCACTGAAAGTACATCCATCCGTTTCCTTAAAAACAGTCTACATCTAGCTCATTTAAAAAGATAAATGTTACTGCTGCTGTCTGAGTAACTCTTCTGCTCATTTAATAAGTACGTATAGTAAAGTCTGTATTGTGTTTTAAATACAACGCTGGCAGTAATTTTAGGTGAGACAATCTGGGAGGATGCTTTATGGTGGTGGGTCAGCGGGTTGATGTGGAAACCGGGTTTCCTGTTATTGCCTCACCAGACAGAACCGTCGGGACGCCCATCTTCTCCACAGCTTCTCTTATGAACTCCAGCTGGGCCTCGGCGAGTCGCTGGAAAACAGGGAGAGACCGCCGAAGACCATCAGACAGTCCTGTTAAACCTTTGTGTTTTCTCACTGATTACTAACTGATATCAGAAGAATAATTATAGACAATATGGATTATTAAAGATTACTGTAGATACTCATTAAATGGGCCACGGTCAGGGTCAGTTTGTGCATTTGTAGTTTGTTTTTGCTGCTGGGACACATGAAAATCACTTCTCACCATAAGGCAGAAATAGTTTTAGGACGATATTAAAGATTTCAGAGAGAGAAAGCATCCATCCATCTACAGTCCCGTCCTCCATGAACTCAGGCTCTGCATTTAACTGAACTCCCCCAGTGCAACTTTACATTATGTTATAGCGTAACTATAGTATCGTCCTCATATTGAAATAAGAAGAAATATATATCTTACCGTTTGGTTTTGTAAGGGCAGCTCAGCTTGCAATACACAGATCCTGTAGAGGAGGGAGGATCACATCACACAGGACACGGACTATAAGCTGGACTTGGTGGTGGTGCTTTAGGATAGGGAGGGCTGGCCCATCGTTCAGAGAGACAGTAAACAGTAGCAGTGTACGAACAAGGCAACGCCGCGACGTACGAATGCTTCACTCTGAGCATCGTGTGACCGTCGGTCTACGTATGAGGCAAGATCTCCGTCTACATTTATGCTTTCTGACTGATTACTGCAAACGTCACAGTCCCGTTTAGGTGTGTACGCCAGATGTGGTTTCAGCTGGACTTCTGAAGCTCAGTGAGTCTGGTAAATATCAAGAAGAGAGGTCTTACTCTGACGGGGTACCCTGCAGGAGGAGTTTCTTGTCAGCGTAGGAAGCTGTGATGACTATGGCCACATCCTAGACACCAGAAACAGAGAAACATCTCTCAGACCCTGAAATCATCACGAGACCCCGTCACATGGCCTTTACAGCAGGACCCGGACCATGGAGCCACAGATGGAGCCTCCGGCGTCGGTCACCACCTTCACCTGGTGGATCATGAGCTACAGGAAGTGATGCTGCACACGAAGAAGCTGTTCAACACAGCGTCGACCTGTCAGGTCTAAACGTACCTGCAGTATCTGCAGAATGTGTGTGACCCCACAACCAGGCCTCCAGGCCAGGTACAGGTCCGAGGCTGGTGCAGGGATCAGCACTGTCGGCCCACAGCAAGGAGGTTGCAGGTTCAAAGCCCTTCAGAGTGGAGTCTGGCCTTTCTCCAGGTGCTCCGGTTTCCCCCACAGTCCAGAGACATGTAGGTTGGGTTAAGTGTTGACTCTAAACTGGCCGTAGACGTGATCGTCTGTCTCTGGTTGTCAGTCCTGTGATAGTCTGGTCCAGGGTGAACGCCGCCTTCACCCGGTGTCAGCGGGGTGGTCCTGGCCCCCCGTGACCCTGAATGGGATGCAAACTCTCATACACTACACAAACACCACGAGCTGGATTCGAACCTGCGACCCTCTTCCTGTGAGGCAACAGTGCCGTCCCCTTTCAGCCATTTATCAGTCATTTTAAGTCTAACTATGTCAGCGGTTTCTCTGCTGCAACAATCTAAATATTCACACATACATTACTTTTAGAGTATAATTTAAAGTTTCAACACACAGAAAGAACAAAACGGTTGTATGAGGCAGGAGAGGGGGATTACAGAGATAAAGCTGAGGTTTGTGGGTTAGCATGAAGCTGATCACAGGTAAAGATGTCTTCCACCGTGTGGACAAACTCCACTGTTACTGGCCTTTGGACACCCGGGTGTGAAACACGTTCAGTCCTCTAGATGGCGGTGTCCCAACACTGGCACCGAGGTCCCACATTTGTCCTGGACTGCCTGGACTATGACTCTAACAATTCAACACTGTCTGATGCAGGCGATATAAATACAGTCAGTGTTAATGTGCTGCCAGTGGACACGTTGACCTCTTGTGACCTTTAACCAATTAACGCCGAGGAGGTCATGATTTATCTGTCTGTCTGTTTGTCTGTGTTCAAGATAACTCAAAAACTTCTGGATGGATTTTGATGAAATTTTCAGGGTGTGTGGAAAATGTGAAAAGGATTTAATTGATTTAATTTTGGGGGTGATCTGGAAGAAATCCTGGATTCTGGATCACTTTGACGTTTTCGTTAACATTGAGGTAAATGGGACCCAAAAACTTGTTTCTCAATATCTCTGGTAATTGTTGCCCAAAGCTCATGAAATTTGACTCAGGGATTTACAATGTGGACTTCTATCAAATCCCAAAGACTGTAATATAGAGGTAGAGATTTCTGAGACAATTCAGCATCTGAAGTATGTCAATGAATCTGATCCAGCTTTAATACTTGAGGAGACGGATCCAGAAGAAACCGCCAGGGGGGACACTATGGTGTTTGGTGGAGGTCTGAGCTCTCCGACTGCTTTTCTACTTTTAATTCTGAAATGACTTTTGACACCAAAATCACACCACGTTTCCTGCGACCTGTTGAATCATACTATACAGCTTAGTGAAATATAAGTCTCTTTGGAGTAGTCTGACAGAATTAATAAGAAACTGTGGCTTATTTAGTTTTGCCTGACGCCCGGCCTGCAGATTATCAAAGAGCAGTCAGGCACCGGGCACCTCGCCCACATGGGGCCCTTCAGGTCCACTGATCAACTCAGTGATGAGCTCTTTATCTCTGTCCTAGTCCAAGACCCCCGTGAGGGGGAACCAAAGGCTGGGGGGCTCACAGCTCTGGTCTCTCAGCTCATGAGATGCTTTGACAGAGTCGGCTTGTCTCTACGTACCAAGATCCAGTCCAGTTTGCATTTAGGAAAGGTGCTGGAGGGGAGATGCTCTACTCTACATGCTTCACAGAGACTTCATCTTCTCATGCCACATTTTAGCCGATAAGCTTATTGATTTTATCATCAACAATTCTACTGTGGTGCGGGTTATTGATCATCTAGACCCCGGTATGTGAGGCCTGGAGGTGAGGTCAGTGGGCTACCTCCAGGTCTGAGAAGTGAAGCCAGTGGTCCCTGTCTGACTGGGAACCAAAAAGGGTCGGTGCCCCTCAGCACCGGAGACCACAGAGTCAATATTCATTTGTTACAGGCATGGTGTCCTTTCAAAATAAACTTCAGTTTTCAGAGGAAGCTAGGTTGAGGCAACGCAACCACTTAGGGTTCGGAAACAGTTGTGGTTGGTGTTAACTTCACTGACTGATATGACAAATTAAGTCAAAGTTTCTTTGGTCTCACAGGGGACACAAACAGCGGTCTGCTGGCTGTTTCTTTGACCCCCCTCCGGCCTGTCCTGAGCTGACCCACAACACTACGTCACTGCTCCGCCGCCGCGGGTGGGTTTACGTTAACACTACGTCACTGCTCCGCCACCACGGGTGGGTTTACGCTAACACTACGTCACTGCTCCGCCGCCGCGGGTGGGTTTACGTTAACACTACGTCACTGCTCCGCCACCACGGGTGGGTTTACGCTAACACTACGTCACTGCTCCGCCGCCGTGGGTGGGTTTACGTTAACACTACGTCACTGCGCCGCCGCCGCGGGTGGGTTTACGTTAACACTACGTCACTGCGCCGCCGCGGGTGGCTTTACGTTAACACTACGTCACTGCTCCGCCACCACGGGTGGGTTTACGCTAACACTACGTCACTGCTCCGCCGGCACAGGTGGGTTTACGTTAACACTACGTCACTGCTCCGCCGCCGCGGGTGGGTTTACGTTAACACTACGTCACTGCACCGCCGCCGCCGCGGGTGGGTTTACGTTAACACTACGTCACTGCTCCGCCACCACGGGTGGATTTACGCTAACACTACGTCACTGCTCCGCCACCGCGGGTGGGTTTACGCTAACACTACGTCACTGCTCCACCGCCGCGGGTGGGTTTACGCTAACACTACATCACTGCTCCGCCGCCGCGGGTGGGTTTACGTTAACACTACGTCACTGCGCTGCCGCCGCGGGTGGGTTTACATTAACACTACGTCACTGAGCCGCCGCCGCGGGTGGGTTTACGTTAACACTATGTCACTGCTCCATCGCCGCGGGTGAATTTATGTTAACACTACGTCACTGCGCCGCCGCCGCGGGTGGGTTGACGTTGGAGTTGGTTGAAAGCCTGGTTTGTCTGTCTGCTGCTAAAGGGTACTTTCATGGTTTACGATGCCGAGTTTCAGTTCAGGGAAGTTAATTATAACATTTTGGTCGCCTTAAAGCACCTTGTTCAGTGATCGGTTGTGCTGAGCTCCACCCTCTAGTTGTGTTGCAAAAACCCAAGATGGCAACGGCTAAAAATGTCAGACTGAAAGCTTCGAAATGGCAGATGTCACAGTCAGCAGGTTCACTTCTTATATACAGTCTACGGGTGAAGTATTTGCTGTGAGGCCATTTGGTCTCGTTGGCTACACCCTTAAGGACAGCCGCCTACCAAGGCGGAGCCACATGGTGCTACTCTCTCGTACTTTCTCTGGTTTTGTTGATTTGCTCAGTTTTCTGTACCACTGTTCGCAGACCCAGAAGTTTTACTGAGCTTTTAGTCGGAAGGCTCTCATCTGAGATACAGGAGACACCGACCAGGGAAACGAGTGCAGTGCTCAGTAAACTGTGACAGCAGGGGGTCTGAACTGGACTCCCATCGGTACGCTGGGTGAGCATCGGCTCTCCGGCCAACGACATGGACGAGCTGCTTCTTCAACAGAGCAAACACCACTCGGTGCTTCACTGAAGTCTGACTTGGTCTACCAGGCATCAAAACAGGTCGACAGTCACCCCATCGAAACCTCTGTTTAACTTTCTACCAGATGTCTGAACATGTAAAAGTGGCAAAATACCGTTTGAAAGAAGAGTGTTGGTGTGTCTTGACCCCCACAGTGGAGCTGCCCAGAGGCCCTCCCCCGGACGGTCGTACCCAAGGTGGAGGTGTTCAGATAGGGGACAGATGAGCTCCACACCCTCAGCTCCGGAGACCCCGATTCCAGCAGACACTGAACACACACATACCAACGCAGAACAATATGACTCACCTGACAGGTGTATATAACATAATGTACGGTGGGGCGTTACCTTTCTAATACACTCAGGCATCACACTGGAGAGATTTGCCCTGAAAAGCTCCTGAAATCACATTAATCAATACGCCGTAAGACCCAACAAGACATCAACCAGCAATAATTTAAGTCCTGGTTAGGAACGCTGTTAAGGCACATTGCTACTTAATGTTTGCAATGTTTGCTTTTTTATGAGCAAAAATAACTACTATTATACTTGGTATATTTCTGTCAAGCCAATATTATCAATAAGAGAGCACATCCAGCTGAATGCATAGATGTAGGGTGGAAAGGACACACTCACAGCGAGCTCTGCTCCAGAGACGCTGAGCTGTAAACGGCCGTCATGGTGGGCAGCGGTGAACATGGGGTTAAAGACCTGGTCTGGGATTAAACACAAGTTAGACCTGTACCACACCTGATTCAATCTGATTTACTGGCATTAATGGAACACGGAGACCCTGCTGGGTCCACAGTTATTACTGGATTCAGGTTTCATGGAGGTTATATTTAAAATGCCCACAGATTACTTCTAATGTTTTACCATCCAGAACAGCAGAAATTCAGAGAACAAAATTCTGAGTAAAGTCCTGAAAAACATGATGGACATAAAAACTCTCCTACAAAAAATGTGTTCATGTGTTACTATATATATATATATATATATATATATATATATATATATATATATATACATACACAGACAGACGGATGGATGGATGGATGGACGGATAGACGGATGGGTGGATGGATGGAAGTATGGATGGATGGAAGGACGGACAGATGGATGGATGGACGGGTGGATGGATGGAAGGATGGACAGATGGACGGACGGACAGGTGGATGATGGATGGATGGGTGGATGGATGGATGGATGGATGGATGGAAGGATGGACAGATGGATGGACGGACAGGTGGATGATGGATGGATGGGTGGATGGATGGATGGATGGATGGATGGATGGATGGAACGACGGACAGATGGATGGATGGATGGGTGGATGGATGGATAGAAGGATGGACAGATGGACGGACGGACAGGTGGATGATGGATGGATGGGTGGATGGATGGATGGATGGATGGACGGATAGACGGATGGGTGGATGGATGGATGGAAGGATGGACAGATGGACGGACGGACAGGTGGATGATGGATGGATGGGTGGATGGATGGATGGATGGATGGATGGAACGACGGACAGATGGATGGATGGATGGGTGGATGGATGGATGGATGGATGGATGGAACGACGGACAGATGGATGGATGGATGGGTGGATGGATGGATAGAAGGATGGACAGATGGACGGACGGACAGGTGGATGATGGATGGATGAGTGGATGGATGGATGGATAGATGGAAGGATGGACAGATGGACGGACGGAGGGGTGGATGATGGATGGATGGGTGGATGGATGGAAGTATGGATGGATGGAAGGACGGACAGATGGATGGATGGACGGGTGGATGGATGGAAGGATGGACAGATGGACGGACGGACAGGTGGATGATGGATGGATGGGTGGATGGATGGATGGATGGATGGATGGAAGGATGGACAGATGGATGGACGGACAGGTGGATGATGGATGGATGGGTGGATGGATGGATGGATGGATGGATGGATGGAACGACGGACAGATGGATGGATGGATGGGTGGATGGATGGATAGAAGGATGGACAGATGGACGGACGGACAGGTGGATGATGGATGGATGGGTGGATGGATGGATGGATGGACGGATAGACGGATGGGTGGATGGATGGATGGAAGGATGGACAGATGGACGGACGGACAGGTGGATGATGGATGGATGGGTGGATGGATGGATGGATGGATGGATGGATGGAACGACGGACAGATGGATGGATGGATGGGTGGATGGATGGATGGATGGATGGATGGAACGACGGACAGATGGATGGATGGATGGGTGGATGGATGGATAGAAGGATGGACAGATGGACGGACGGACAGGTGGATGATGGATGGATGGGTGGATGGATGGATGGATGGATGGAAGGATGGACAGATGGACGGACGGACGGGTGGATGATGGATGGATGGGTGGATGGATGGATGGATGGAACGAGGGAGAGATGGATGGATGGATGGGGGGATGGATGGATGGGAGGATGGGGAGATGGGGGGGTGGGGGGGGGGATGGAGGGTGGGGGGGGGGGGGGGGGGGGGGGGGGGGGGGGGGGAGGGGGGGAGGGGGGGGGGGGGGGGGGGGGGGGGGGGGGGGGGGAGGGGGGGGGGAGGGGGGGGGGGGGAGGGGGAGGAGGGGGGGGTGGGTGTGGATGGATGGATGGATGGAACGACGGACAGATGGATGGATGGATGGGTGGATGGATGGATGGAAGGATGGACAGATGGACGGACGGACAGGTGGATGATGGATGGATGGGTGGATGGATGGATGGATGGATGGATGGAAGGATGGACAGATGGACGGACGGACGGGTTGATGATGGATGGATGGGTGGATGGATGGATGGAAGGACGGACAGATGGGTGGATGGACGGGTGGATGGATGGGTGGATGGATGGATAGAAAGAGGGACAAATGGACAGATGGACGGGTGGATGGATGGATGGACGGACGGACGGATGGATGGATGGATGGAAGGACGGACAGATGGGCGGATGGACAGATGGATGGATGGATGGATGGAAGGACAGATGGATGGACGGATGGATGGATGGGTGGATGGACGGGTGGATGGATGGATGGATGGGTGAATGGATGGATGGAAGGAGGGACAGATGGACCGATGGACGGATGTATGGATGGATGGATGGATGGATGGACGGACGGATGGGTGGATGGATGGATGGAAGGACGGACAGATGGACGGATGGACGGGTGGATGGCTGGATGGAAGGATGGATGGAAGGACAGACAGATGGATGGATGGACGGTGGATGGATGGATGGATGGATGGATGGAAGGATGGACAGATGGACGGACGGACGGGTGGATGATGGATCGATGGGTGGATGGATGGATGGAAGGACGGACAGATGGGTGGATGGACGGGTGGATGGATGGATGGATGGGTGGATGGAAGGAGGGACAGATGGACGGATGGATGGATGGACGGACGGATGGATGGACGGACGGATGGATGGATGGAAGGACGGACAGATGGACAGATGGACGGATGGACGGATGGATGGATGGATGGACAGACGAATGGATGGATGGATGGATGGATGGGTGGATGGATGGATGGAAGGACGGACAGATGGACGGATGGACTGGTGGATGGATGGATGGATGGGTGGATGGATGGATGGAAGGACGGACAGATGGACTGGTGGATGGATGGATGGATGGGTGGATGGATGGATGGAAGGACGGACAGATGGACGGATGGACTGGTGGGTGGATGGATGGATGGATGGAAGGACGGACAGATGGACGGGTGGATGGATGGATGGGTGGATGGATGGGTGGAAGGACGGACAGATGGATGGACTGGTGGATGGATGGATGGGTGGATGGATGGATGGAAGGACGGACAGATGGACGGATGGACTGGTGGATGGATGGATGGGTGGATGGATGGATGGAAGGACGGACAGATGGACGGATGGACTGGTGGATGGATGGATGGGTGGATGGATGGATGGAAGGACGGACGGATAGATGGATGGATGGGTGGAAGGACGGACAGATGGATGGACTGGTGGATGGATGGATGGGTGGATGGATGGATGGAAGGACGGACAGATGGACGGATGGACTGGTGGATGGATGGATGGGTGGATGGATGGATGGAAGGACGGACAGATGGACTGGTGGGTGGATGGATGGATGGATGGGTGGATGGATGGATGGAAGGACGGACAGATAGACGGATGGACTGGTGGATGGATGGATGGATGGGTGGATGGATGGATGGAAGGAGGGACAGATGGACGGATGGACTGGTGGATGGATGGATGGATGGATGGGTGGATGGATGGATGGAAGGACGGACAGATGGACTGGTGGATGGATGGATGGGTGGATGGATGGGTGGAAGGACGGACAGGTGGATGGACTGGTGGATGGATGGATGGGTGGATGGATGGATGGAAGGACGGACAGATGGACGGATGGACTGGTGGATGGATGGATGGATGGGTGGATGGATGGAAGGACGGACAGATGGACGGATGGATAGATGGATGGATGGATGGAAGGACAGACAGATGGATGGATGAATAGATGGATGGATGGGTGGAAGGACAGATGGATGGACGGATGGACGGACGGATAGATGGATGGATGGGTGGAAGGACGGACAGATGGACGGATGGATAGATGGATGGATGGGTGGAAGGAGGAAGATGGATGGATGAATAGATGGATGGATGGGTGGAAGGACAGATGGATGGAGGATGGAGGAGGATAGATGGATGGAGGGGAAGGAGGAAGGGGGGGATGGATGGGTGGAAGGACGGACAGATGGACGGATGGATAGATGGATGGATGGGTGGAAGGACGGACAGATGGATGGATGAATAGAGTTTATGCTGACCTGAGAGCCAGAAGTAGAGCATCCTGTCTTCAGTCAGCTGACTGGGGTGGAAAACAGAGTCATTGATGACAGCGGATGTTGAGTTGTAGTTGGTCAGCCCCTGGAGGATTTATTAAAAAAGAAAAATCAAGAGATGATCAGAGCCTTTACACCTACGATAAATAATGTACACTTCACCTGTTATGGATGACATCATACTGCCGTCTATGACAACGAAGGCCGGTGTGAAAAGATCACGGTGGGCATGAAGCTGACCGTGAGCTGGAATTCTATTGGATGTGATGAATTACAGCCCCGCCTCCACAAACTAGAACGCTGACTCAGGGACGTTTGACTCGGCTGACTAGTCTCTCATTTTTCATCGTTCTTAACCAAGTAGCTTTATTCGCCTCATGTTGTCTGATGATGGAAGATTAGCAATGACAGACATGGACATTTATTTACCTTGTGGTATGATTCAATGTAGTTAGCAGTGATGACAGGAGCAGCATTTACACCGATGTCCACACTGATGTCTCCATCACTGAGGAACTGCTCTGTAAGAGAACACACACAGAGACACACAGAGACACACACACACAGAGACACACACAGAGACACACACAGAGAACAGACACACACAGAGACACACACAGAAAGACACAGAGACACACACAGGAAAGACACACACAGAGACACACACAGAGACACACGAGAACAGAGACACACAGAGACACACAGAGACACACACAGAGAACAGACACACACAGAGACACACACAGAGACACACACAGGAGGAAGACACACACAGACACACACAGAGCACACACACACAGAGAACAGACACAGAGACACACACAGAGAACAGACACACACAGAGACACACAAGCAGACAGACACACACAGAGACACACACAGAGACACACACAGAGACACAGACACACACAGAGACACACACAGAGAACAGACACACACAGAGACACACAGAGACACACACAGAGAACAGACACACACAGAGACACACACAGAGACACACACAGAGACACACACAGAGACACACACAGAGACCCACAGACACACACAGAGACACACACAGAGACACACAGAGCAGACACACACAGAGAGAGAACAGACACACACAGAGACACACACAGAGGCACACACAGAGAGAGAACAGACACACACAGAGACACACACAGGAGACACACACAGAGACACACACAGAGACACACACAGAGAACAGACACACACAGAGACACACACAGAGACACACACAGAGACACACACAGAGACACACACAGAGAACAGACACAGAGAACAGACACACACAGAGACACACACAGAGACACACAGAGACACACACAGAGAACAGACACACACAGAGACACACACAGAGAACAGACACACACAGAGACACACACAGAGACACACACAGAGAACAGACACACACAGAGACACACACAAGAGACACACACAGAGAACAGACACACACAGAGCACACACAGAGCAGACACACACACACAGAGAACAGACACACACAGAGACACACACAGAGACACACACAGAGAACACACACAGAGAACAGCACACACACAGAGACACACACAGAGACACACACAGAGACACACACAGAGACACACACAGAGACACACAGAGACACACACAGAGACACACACAGAGACACAGAGCAGACACACACACACAGAGAACAGACACACACAGAGACACACAGAGCAGACACACACAGAGAACAGACAGAGCAGACACACACAGAGAACACACACAGAGACACACACAGAGACACACACAGAGAACAGACACACACAGAGACACACACAGAGACACACACAGAGCAGACACACACACACAGAGAACAGACACACACAGAGACACACACAGAGACACACACAGAGAACAGACACACACAGAGACACACACAGAGACACAGAGCAGACACACACACACAGAGAACAGACACACACAGAGACACACACAGAGACACACACAGAGAACAGACACACACAGAGCCACACACACAGAGACACACACAGAGAGAGAACAGACACACACAGAGACACACACAGAGACACACACAGAGACAACACAGACAGAGACACACAGACACACAGAGAGACACACACACACAGAGACACACACAGAGACACACACAGACACACACAGAAAAGAACAGACACACACAGAGACACACACAGAGACACACACAGAGAACAGACACACACAGAGACACACACAGAGCCACACAGAGCAGACACACACACACAGAGAAACAGACACACACAGAGACACACACAGAGACACACACAGAGAACAGACACACACAGAGACACACACAGAGGCACACACAGAGAGAGAACAGACACACACAGAGACACACACAGAGACACACACAGAGAACAGACAGAGCAGACACACAGAGACACACACAGAGAACAGACACACACAGACACACACAGAGACACACACAGAGAACAGACACACACAGAGACACACACAGAAAAACAGACACACACAGAGAGAGAACAGACACACACAGAGACACACACAGAGACACACACAAAGGCACACACAGAGAAACAGAGAACAGACACACACAGAGACACACACAGAGAACACACACAGAGACACACACAGAGAAAAGCACACAGAGCAGACACACACACACAGAGAACAGACACACACAGAAGACACACACAGAGACACACACACAAAGAGACACACACAGAGAACAGACACACACAGAGACACACACAGAGAACAGACACACACAGAGACACACACACAGAGAGAACAGACACACACAGAGACACACACAGAGACACACACACAGAGAACAGACACACACAGAGCACACACACAGAGAACATACACACAGAGACAAACACAGAGACACACACAGAGACACACACAGAGACACACACACAGAGAACAGACACACACAGAGCAGACACACACAGAACACACACACAGAGACACACAGAGAGAACAGACACACACAGAGACACACACAGAGACACACACACACAGAGAACAGACACACACACAGAACACACACACCAGGTAAAGACAACATGCATACACACAGATAAATATTTATTAAATGTATGGATTATTGTCTCTTCATCTCACCCACACACACACACACACAGATATTTATTAAATGTATGGATTATTGTCTCTTCATCACACACACACACACACACACACACACACAGAGAACAGACACACACACACACACCAGGTAAAGACAACATGCATACACACAGATAAATATTAATTAAATGTATGGATTATTGTCTCTTCATCACACACTCACCTGCTGTGTCCTGTATGAAGTCGGCCAGTATATTCGCCACCTTATTGATCTCCTGACAGATCTGCATTGGGAGCAGACTGATCACTGATACAGTAACAGACACACTGACCAGATGAAATGTTGGCTGCTCCTGTCGTCCTCACCTGTCCCTTTATGGCCAGTTTGACGGTGAAGGTGATGAAGTCAGTGAAGAGCTTCTTCAGCCAGTTCGGTCTGACCAACAACAGCGACAGTCAGACACTGATCATGTAATGCAGACGAGTCCATGCTGCTGTTCTCTAACTTACTGTCTGTCCCCCTGCAGACTCAGACGGAGCCGGTGGAAATGAAGATAGCAGTCTGACGTGTCTGCTGCCACCCTTCCTGCTCTGCAGTCTGGCGGAGGACACCGACAGATACGACATGTCAGGACACTGAGGACACGTGAGGACACGTGAGGACATATGAGGACATGTGAGGACACGTGAGGACACATGAGGACATGTGAGGACATGTGAGGACATATGAGGACATGTGAGGACACGTGAGGACATGTAGGACATGTGAGGACATGTGAGGACACGTGAGGACATGTAGGACATGTAGGACATACGCAGTGAGATATGTGTCTGTAAACGGAGTACTGGCCCAGTAGAATCACCGTTTTACTGCAGTTTCTATCGATCCCTGGGAACACATACAACAAATAAAATACTTACAAAGTTTGGGGCTGATTCCGAGATCAATCTGAGATTCGATTTCAAAGTCCACTGACTGTGTAACGCTGACACTGGATGACAAAGAAACAGAAACGACAACAAGTCCGTTAACTGGAGAAACCATGGCTGGATGAGCTACATCAAGTCAACGCCAACAGGAAGTCCACGATCCAAACCCACATCTACCCACATTATTATTTTAAAGGAAGCTGGCGTTGCTATGATGAGAGGGGGTATGTGTCCATCAGTCCACCAGTCTGACAATGTCTGTGAGAGCCTAATATTATAAAAGACATTGTGGCTGGTCCACGGCGGTCCCTGACCACCCGTCTCACAGAGACGGGTGGTCAGGGACCCCCAGTTCTATGTGTCCAGCTCCTCTTGATTAAAATGAGCTTGTAGCTGCTTGTTGTTAGGTGGTGTTTTAACTCGGTCTCACTTCTGAGTTACTGATCTGGGTTGTTGGACTCTGATGGTGCTGAAGACCATCAAGGCACTTTGTAGTGGATGCCACCTCCTCAGTGACGGACACTAGAACACAAAGTATTAGACTGACCCAGTCTGACCATGGATGTATGAGGACAACTGGACCCTGTTCATTCCTATGACAGTTGCTCAGTGATTATTAAATTTAATAAAAGTACTCAGATCTTCAGGCGACCCTCTGGATCCATTGGATACATGTGAAACCCCATTTCATCCCCCACTTCTGGAAGCCACAAATCCCACGTAGTACTTTCCCAGCCCCTTACATTTGATCAGGATCAAATATTCAATATGTGTACTAGCATACAGCATAGCTTTATGTGAATAAACAGGCCTATGCATTTTCACACTCACTGAAGTGTGATGTCACTTCCTTAGAGCCTCCTTGCCATTGGAGACGAGTAACCATGGTAACCGATTCCAGTGTCATGTGACAAATGATTACTTGTGAGAACCATTAAGTCTGAACATTGTGGTGAAGATCACATTATATTGTGGGTTTTCATGCCGGTGTCGTGTCCAGTGTTTGCATTCTGTAATAGTTCACCAGAAACAGAATGTCATCTGCATATACATTGGTTTCATACTAAGGTTTTCAAACATGCTAAAACAAGGCTGGATTGTTGCTGATCACACACAGACTCACAGCCAGCTGCCGTATCCATACTGGATGCTCCCCCTGAAGACGGCGGACACGTTGCTGATTTCCAAGGAGATGCCTTCACCCGGATGCAGTTCAAACGCACTCTGACCAATGGACATGTTGTGAATCTCCAAACTGAGTGGGTCAACGGAGAAACATTACATGATGTTACGCGTTACATGTCCATCTGTGTCCATCTCTGTGAGTGTCCACTTACTTGTCCAGACCATATGTGACTGTGCCTATAAAGAGCAGCGATTTCTCTCCCTTCACACTCGGATATCTGGCATGTTGGAAAGCTGCCTCAATCACTTTAGTGGTTTTCTCATTCACTGCCAGCAACACACAAACACAAGCATATGGTCAAAGACACTTAAGGATGGGTACATGGTAGACAGCTGGTGAAACACACCTTGGCAACTGGGGATTCAATTCCAGATACACTAAATAACCAAAAGTCTTCACTCACCCATCAAATTACTGAAATCAGGTGTTCCAGTCACTTCCATGACCACAGGTGTATAAAGTTAAGCACCGAGGCGTTCAGACTGTTTCTACAAAGACCTGTGAATGAACGGGTCGCTGCCAGGAGCTCAGTGAATCCCAGCGTGGTGCTGTGATAGGAGGCCTCCTGGGCAACAGGTCCAGTTGTGAAATGTCCTCACTCCTAAATACTCCACAGTCAGTGGTATTATAACACAGTGGAAGCGACTGGGAACGACAGCAACCAGGAAGTGGTCGGCCACGTTCAGATCAGCTCTAGAGCAGTGAATAGAGAGCTTCATGGAACGGGTTTCCGAGGCCGAGCAGCTGCATCCGAGCCCTACGTCACCAGGTGTAAAGCAAAGTGCCTGATGCAGCGGTGTAGAGCCGCCGCCACCGGACTCTAGAGCAGTGGAGACCTGTTCTCTGGAGTGACGGGGATTATGGTGTGGGGTTGTGTTTCAGGAGCTGGGCTTGGCCCCTCAGTTCCAGTGAAAGAAGCTTTGAATGCTTCAGCATACCGAGAGATTTTGGACAATCCCATGCTCCCAACTTTGTGGGAACAGTTTGGGGATGACCCCTTCAACTCTCAGAGGAGTTGAAGCTGTTATAGCTGCAAAGGACGAATTCAGAATGGGATGGCACTGAAGTTCATATGAGAGTCGAGGCAGGTGAGACAATACTTTTGGCCAAATAGTGAACAAATATGAAGCCAAAATCAAATAAATGAAGTTTATACACTGAAAAACCAAAACAATAATCTATCAGAAATAATGACATTAACCCATTAATTTACCTTAACAACTGAACCAGAAGTGTGTGCTGCCAACATGGTAGACTGGCAGTCTCTATACTTTATCTGACCCTGAAATGTTGAATTAATTTTTGATTAAATCGATGAAGTAAATAGCAGAATAAGCACTCACACACAACAGCTGCAGGGTAGGTGAGGCGACATACAGCTCCGGTGAATCTGTAGGCCGAAGCAGCGTCCTGCAGGCAGGCGTTAGACGCCCCAAACACCGACAGGACCAGCAGCAGCGGAGGGAAAACACCAGCCGGCATTGTGCTTGAACAGTTTGTTTTCCTGAGCAGTATCTTTCTTCAGCTTCAGTCTCAGGTCCTTTTGGACTCCAGCTCCCTTACGCTGTGGCTTCTCTGCTCTCACACATGTGACTATGAATTTCAAAATTTCAGCCGGCCTTTCTGGACTTGCCCTGGTTTTTGCTGAGGGGAAGCTACAGCCTACTAACCTCTCTCTTCCCACTGTCAGGGAGGGATCTATGTACTGCAGCTCTATGGTGGAAACCCTGTCCTTCATCCAATCAGAGACGGACTCACATTCACTCTTGGTAGACAAACATTGACTCAGATTTGTCTTTCACATGGGTCCTCTTAAAGTAAACTGGTCAAAGTGCAACCTTTCCTATGTTGTGAGTGCTCCTCCAAAACAACCAGCTGAATGAGTTTGTTTTTGCCTGAACTTTTTAGACGAGGGGAGAAAAGGGGAGTTAGAGCAGGACCCAAAGACAGACTGGAGGTACAGCAACGGGAGTAACTGATCTGAGCTGTGTGTAACCTCCAGTACTAGTACTATCTATGCAGCCGGTCTGGCAGCAGCTCTCTCACCATCATGGTCCAGTTGTTATGAAGGGAAATAACCAGTCTATGAAAACCAGAGCAATAAGGCCTCAGACTTTCAATGTTGTTCATGACCACATACCTGCAAACCTTGTTTAGAGCTAATTAGCAAATGTTAATTTGCCAACATGTTAAACTTACGTGACAACGGTAAACATACTATAATGGATTTAAGACGTAGCATGTGTACGATCCCTAGACCAGTTCAGTGCAAGACACTCCGCCGGAGTCCGCCAGCTAACTGTAAAAGTTAGTGCCGAGCTGCAAACGCTCCAGTTTTCCTCCAAACTCCCCAACGGGAACACAGCAATGACTCCATCCTGACCGGAAACCTCAACTTTTCCACAACCGATGGAACCTGGACCTGGAAATGCAGCGTTCCTGCCTCAGCACAGACTGCCCAACTTCTGCCAGTGTACATGTATTGATTTGATTGAATGCCGTTCATTTTGTTTTACTGCTCTGATATTATTTCTAGTCAGGATACTTGGGCAGCTGGCTGGCTGTAGTAGTTATGACTCACCATCTTCTCCACACAGACGTACGGTAACGGCTACGAACGAACCGCAGACCTCCTGCAACACTCGTTGTTCTAACTGACCACAAGACATGTGGCTGTCGTCCCGGCGGCCATCTCTACTCTTCGATATAGATCATATAGTTTTAATATTGTTTCTTTAAACCTTATCAAACATACCTTAATACATGCTGGTCTGTTTAATGTTGTACAAGACAGAATAAAGCTCTATGTCAAAACCTGCCAAATCCTTCAACTTACTAGATATTTATATGCTGAATTACAGTTCTAGTTATTAATTTATTAATTAATCAGAGCTCTGAACTGATAGTTTAGTATCTTCATTGAGACTCTTCCTATGACACTACATTAATCGGCTGTCATGATCTCTTCAAAAAGTGATGTAACATAATCAAATTATAATATTCAATAAAGTAATATTTTGATAGTAACTTTAATGCCTCTGAGCTACTGCACCAATATAATTTGGTGCACTATCATTATATTTTGAAACTTTTTCATAAGTTGTATTGATAATTATCTTTAACATTTGCTAATCAGCTCAGCTGCTTCCTGCATCCCAACAGTGATGTCAGTGAATTCATCCATTTAAACGGCTTTAACAAACTGTGGTTGCTCTTTTTATTAAAACTAGTAGAAACACTCCTCACAAACCACATCTGCACCACATCAACACAATGACTTACCGCTACAGTTAAGGACATTTATTGCATCCATCATTAAAAGTCTCCCTCAACACACATCATCTTACACCATCCATCAGTGAGCACATCTCCCAGAAAATCCTCTTCATATTAAAACGTCCCATCGGTACCTGGAACTACGACCGTCCACCAATCAGAGCGCTACCTTCACAGCAGGGTTAATGCAGAACACAAAATGGACTGATTACAAGATCCAGGGAAACCATTTTCACCTCTATTTAAAGGTGTAATCCACCCATTTACAGTATTTAAATATTAAAACTCATTTATTCCCTGTTGTAGATCAAAAAACAAGCACTGAAACAACCCGTTAAAGCTTCACTAGGCAGAATATTGTTGCGTCATTGGGCAAAAATTCAATAATAACCTCAGCATTGTGAATTTCTCCACTGTGGGACTAATAAAGGAATATCTTATCTTATCTTATCTTAGCATATTGTAATGTAAGTATTCTGAGAGAAAACTAGACTTTTCTATAAATGAGTCTAATATTACTTTTACTTAAGATTTACTGTCATTGATATACCTGAATTTAAACTTCTTCTTTACTCTTCTCATGAAGAATAAATAATAATAATAATAATAATAATAAAAATCTCCCCATGCCCTCTGTGTACAGAAGCTTGCATAAGAAACATGTTGTAAAGTGCCCTGTGAATATACAGTATATTTACAAAACTATTTATATATATATATACACACTTTTTTTTTTTTTAAACTATGGCAACATCACTGTTTTAGAGAAAATGTACCCGACAGTTTGGCAGAAAGAAGCAGTGTAATTTGCATTTTGTCCCAATCACCATCATCCAACACAAAATAAGAGCCAGAACCTAACCCTAACCCCTAACCCCCTAACCCTAACCCCCTAACCCCTAACCCTAACCCCTAACCCTAACCCAACACAAAATGAGAACCTCACCCTAACCCCCTAACCCTCCCTAACCCCTAACCCTAACCCTAACCCCCTAACCCTAACCCCTAACCCTAACCCAACACAAAATAAGAGCCAGAACCCTACCCCCCTCCCTCTACCTCCGCTCCCTACCAACACAAAATAAGAGCAGAACCTAACCCTAACCCCCTAACCCTAACCCTAACCCCTAACCCTAACCCTAACCCCTAACCCTAACCCCTAACCCCCCTAACCCTAACCCAACACAAAATAAGAGCCAGAACCTAACCCTAACCCCCTAACCCTAACCCTAACCCTAACCCTAACCCCCTAACCCTAACCCCCTAACCCTAACCCAACAAAAATAAGAGCAGAACCTAACCCTAACCCCTAACCCTAACCCTAACCCCTAACCCTAACTCTAACCCCTAACCCTAAGCCCCTAACCCTAACCCAACACAAAATAAGAGCCAGAACCTAACCCTAACCCCCTAACCCTAACCCCCTAACCCTAACCCAACACAAAATAAGAGCCAGAACCTAACCCTAACCCCCTAACCCTAACCCCCTAACCCTAACCCTAACCCCTAACCCTAACCCAACACAAAATAAGAGCCAGAACCTAACCCTAACCCTACCCCCTAACCCTAACCCCCTAACCCTAACCCAACACAAAATAAGAGCCAGAACCTAACCCTAACCCCCTAACCCTAACCCCTAACCCTAACCCAACACAAAATAAGAGCCAGAACCTAACCCTAACCCCCTAACCCTAACCCCCTAATCCTAACCCAACACAAAATAAGAGCCAGAACCTAACCCTAACACCCTAACCCTAACCCAACACAAAATAAGAGCCAGACCCTAACCCTAACCCCTAACCCTCTAACCCTAACCCAAACCCCACACAAAATAAGAGCCAGACCCTAACCCTAACCCTCTAACCCTAACCCAACACAAAATAAGAGCCAGACCCTAACCCTAACCCTCTAACCCTAACCCAACACAAAATAAGAGCAAGACCCTAACCCGAACCCCCTAACCCTCTAACCCTAGCCCGCTAAAGGAAAGTCATCAGTGTTAGTTTCAGTGAGGTCAGTGAGGACTTCTGCTGATGATCTGGATTTTGCTCTGTGGTCACATTTGTTGACTGTGAGCTTGAAGGTTGTGTCCGTGGAGCTGACAGCTCTAGCTAGCTAGCAGGCTGTAGCTAGCTAGCAGGCTGTGCTGCAGGCTGCAGCTGAGGCGTGCTAGCAGGCGCAGCTGCTAGCAGGCGTAGCTAGCAGGCTGCAGCTAGCTAGCAGGCTGTAGCTGGCAGGCTGCAGCTAGCAGGCTGCAGCTAGCTAGCAGGCTGCAGCTAGCTAGCAGGCTGCAGCTAGCAAGCTGTAGCTAGCAGGCTGCAGCCTGTGGTGTAGGTGTTTGTTCCACAGAGGGGGGGGTCCTGTCATCAAAAAAGACTGTTGTGTTGGTGGTTGAATTGCTTTAAAGGAAATCGTAGGTGGTGCTGTTTGTAAAGACACAGTTAACGAGAGAGAGAGCAGCGATGGTGGAGCCAGCTATAGACTGAATGAAGAGAGGGAGCGGCGTTAGTGAATCAGAACAGTTTCAGACCGTTTCACTGCCCCTGCGGTCCCTGTGGGACAGCGCTGAGTTGACGGACTGTGAACGCTCAGCGCTGCTCTGTTATCATATCTGTTATCATATGTGGAGGCTCCGGGACGCCGCGGTGGGATCTGACCACCTGAACGGCGGCACTCACTGTGTGCTGTTATTGGCTGAGGGCTTCACCCCCCCCACGAGGCCCATTGGCTGCTGGCTGAAGCCCAGCTGTGTCCAGATTAACGCAGAAGAAGAAGAGGAAACAGACACCACCACACACGTCTACTGGGTCACAATGATGACAGACGGACTTTCAGCACCACTCTCTACCTTGTTTTTAGTTAATTATATCATGTCATATCATACCTTTAAGTTCCTGCTGGCGTTGGGGCTCTTAATGTTCACTAAAGTGACCATATAGAAGTAAATAAATGCCAAAATAATGTGAATCTTATTTTCTGACTTGACTTTGTTTTTACATTGAAGAGGAACCTGCTAAATTTGTGTACCTTGTAAATAGTTATTTTAATATTGTATTTTAAGAAACAAGCCAAAAAAACCTGAAAGCTTTTGTTTTACCTATCTTGAAAAATCCTACTTTAAAGAGGGACTTTAAAAACACATAACACCATCACAAGCTACCCATAAATTCAGATGGACTTTTGTCCAAGTCAGATATTGTAACGCTATCAATCCAGCTGAAACCCTTTCAGGCTCCACGCATGGGCCGTTTGTAAAGACCACAATAAATCTGCCTCTGGAATACAGAGGACACAGTACTGTCTGAGCATATAATCATTATTAGTGTGAGGGTATTGATCCAGACCGTGTTCTTCGTTATGTATATCAACCAACAGTCCAACAGTGTCCGCTGACAGGTTTATTATTTTACCCTCAGCTGCCTCCTCCTGTTGTTTCATGGATAAGGAAGCATCCAGGTACCTGGTCACACAGTGAAAACCTTTGAGTGGGGTAAAAACCCCCAATCAATGAAGCATGCTTCATTGGATGGATCGCTGGGATCCCACTGGACAATGTCTTGTTGTCTGATTGTTCTAGTCGTTTGTTTCCTGTCCAGTTTGGAAATGAAGAGTCTGGTATTGCTTTATTTTGCTGGTGTTTTCAGACCAAAGATCGATACAGGAGCTCTTCAACCTGCTGTCCAGAGGGAGGTGACAGTCATCCTTCATCCACGAGGACGAGGCCCTTGTCTCTACTTCTTCTGCAGCTGACAGCTTGAGACATCCTCCTTTCCCTCTCATCTCCAGAGATCATCGCTCCCCACTGAAAAATCAGAAAGTCCGCTGTGTGTCGACGGTCTGCCGGAGGTCAGTTGGCCATACCTTGAGGAACCTCAGGTATGAGAGAGGAGAAGAAGGTTTTGAAGAAAACCCAGGCCGTCCACACGACGGACACCCTGTGAGGCGCCACTAGAACTGCCGCCATTGGTCGGCGTTGGTCCGATCCGTCCGCCGCCGCAGCAGCTTCGTCCCTCTGTCTGTCAGCGATCTCGTCCACCTGAACAGACAAGAAGCAATGAGGATTTATGGCAGTGGCTTCTGAAGGAGATTTTCAACTAAAATCTACCATTTTAATCCACAGATCAACCATAGAGGTTTATCAGGCCTGTTCTGATTGGATTCGGTTCCACAGTGGTCCTCTGGTATCGAGACTTCTCTTACACTTAGCTGCACCATGTTTCACCGAGTAACACATTTTAACCCATACATGCATGTCATACGCTGCTTCCTTTGTTGTTAACACATTATGTAAATGACTGTAAACAGGAATAATGGCGCAGATAAACCGATGAGGCCATCTCTGCTGAAGATGCTGGATCAGGGCGCTGAAGTGGGAGGTGGCCCACGCCACGTTACGACCCTGTCCCGATGAAAAAGATATGGAAAGTCACAGCAAGCTTTCAAACCACATGTCTATCTATATATACATGTTATGCTGGGACCAATGAAAATATTTCATCACACACCTTTGGGTGCATATGTGAGCACAATGGCTGCTCTCTGGAGCCCTGCTTCCATTTACTAGAGAACATACCTGTCCACGTATGTGTTACAGGCCTGACATGAACTCGGGCTGCCTCATGGGCGAACCAGTCAAGATGCACTTTACATCCATGTCTGTCCACTTCACAATTATATCCTCAGCCACGTATGTTTGAAACTGTGAGGTCACAGTGACCTTGACCTTTGACCATAAAAGACTAAGCAGTTCCTCCTTCAGTCCAGGTTGACGTCTGTGCCAGATGTGAGGAGATTCCCTCCAGGCGTTCCTGATATCATGTTCATGAGAAAGGGACGTACGCACAGACCATGGACTTTATATAGAGGTGGACGTAGTCACGGTGACGGCTCCCATTGCTTTGTGGACTACTGAAGCCTCGAGTTTGGCATCTTGGCTGTCGCCACCTTGGTTATTTCCAACCAGAAGTGACACAAAAGGGTGGCACTGAGCACAACAAAATGCTGAATAAGACATTTTTAGGTGACCAAAGAGATTATAGTTAACTTCCACACTGTGAAAGGGTTAAAGGTCCAAGACAAAGACACCTTCCAGGCCTTACAACGCCGCGGTAGCGACCTGCGATTGACACCATGAACTCATGTTTACAGTGTTAATTGAGGTAATAAATCAGAGCAGAGGAGGCTCATTTTCTCGTAGACTTCTATACAACCAGCCAACAGGAGTCGCCCCCTGCTGGCTTCACTTCACTCTTCAGCATCGGAGGTTACTGCCTGGGAGGCAGGTACCCACAGACCCACAACACGAAGCACAAAGCCACAGCTGCTGCCAGCGTGGTGCCATGAACGAGTCAGAGATGCTTTCTTACTGGATCTGGGTCTGTGTTCTCGTTCTGCTGGTTGTGCTGGACCTCAGGAGGCTGCAGACGGTTGGGTCTTTGGACCGGCGCTCGCCTTCTGAAGGGAAACCAACCAACAGTATGTCTGTGGAGGACAAACAGGAGAGGAAATATAAGATAAGATAAGATAAGATAAGATAAGATGAACCTGAACCATGAAATACGTTTCTATAAATGCAAAAAAACGTATGTGAACATCAAAAAGCAAGTTGTCGGGCTCAGGCTATCCGACAGCTCTGAGCTAAAGGCCATGAACTGTCTTTTGAGGCAAACACTTATTTAAAAGATAAACTTTGACAGAGTGAAGCAGGGGTGACGTGTCTTCTTAGCTGGCTTGGTCCTGGTTCCCTCCACAAAAAGCTGATTTTTCTTTGGGTTTTGGAGTATTGTAGAAAATACGCTCTGTGGCCAACACATGCTGATACAGTTGTGTTCAAAATTATTCAACCCCACAGTAGAGAAGTGTTTTTGCAAGTTTGACATTTATTTTTCATCTTGTTTCTAATCACATTAAATAATGAAATGTCAAATAGACAAATACAACTGAAATTACAACAAAAATGTTTAATAATAATTAGTAATATACCAATTAATGGCCTTTCTGTGATTACTTCATTGACAAACTGATTCAACCCCTCAGGTATGGCACAGCAGTAGCAGACAGTAACCTCTTTCTACCACGCCCAGGTAGCGTTTCCACTGTGCCTTTAGCTTTAAACTTGCGGACTATGCTCCCAGTTGTGTCTCTTGAAATGTTTAGCCTCTTTGCCATCTTTTTATATCCATATCCTTGCTCCTCCTCTCTGAACTTTTTTGACCATTCCTTGGACTTCACCATGTTGCAAAGATGTCATTAACTGCCAAGAAGAGCCATGTGTCACAGTCCTTTTAAATCTGCTTAATTGCTGCTCATTAGGGTTCGTTCACATCTACAGGTGTTTCCATCAGCTGTTTGACAACACCTGATGGAAACCTCTGTTCTTCAGAGTGGTGGACTAGGGGGGTTGAATCATTTTGTCAATGAGGTAATCACAGAAAGGCCATTAATTGGAATATTCCAAAAAAAAAAAAAAAAATGTCAAACTTGCAAAAACACTTATCTACTGTGGGGGTTGAATAATTTTGAACACAACTGTATTATACTTGCAATGCTTTAGCAACATAATCACGTTATGATTTATACAGAAGTATAAATGCAATGGCCAGCAGTTAAAAGCTAACGTCAGGCTATAAGCAGCCACAGTCACATGACCTCATGTCACCACGACCCTAAAGGAGGCCCGGCGTTCAGTGTGAGGACGTTCAGTCGTCTCAGCCACTTCTTAGCAGCCGTCGTTTTTATCACGCATAGAAGCTAGAAAATTCACCTCTCTTCAGCTTGGGTTCAGTCATCTAAAAGTCATTCAGAAAACCCCCTGACTTCAGGACAGAAGTACAAAAATACTAGCTAGGGATGTTAATAATTAACCCTTTAACCGTTGACCGACATTAAGAATTTTAACTGATAAATGCTCTTGGTTAAACAGTTAAAAGAAATATTAATAATTCAGAGGAGCGGCTGGTCAGTTTAAGGAGAAAAGCTGGTCCACCTTAAAAAAACACTGTAAGAGAGTCTGAGCCGGAGTTCCAGATACAGGAAGTTGTCTGTGGTGTTAATGGAGCCCAGAGCGGAGCAGTTGTAGCCTCGTAGCAGTTGCTACCGATGCAGATGCTGCTACGTCTGCTACAGCTACGTTCACAGCCACCAACAAACTCACACTCAGCGCCGCCACACACACGTGGTCTGTCAGAAACGCGCTACAGTTACGCCGTGCTGTCGGAGTGTGTGGCTACAGGCTAAAAGAGCACCAACACACACTCGCTATCATTACAAAAGAGCGTCGGAAAGACAAACTACACGTCAAATCAATTTATTTTTGTAGCAGCGTTGTATGAATCAATATTGTGTTACTGTAACGTCCGTTTCTCTGTTCAGCTGTAAGACAAGGATGTGTGCTCCGGCCGGCGGGAGGGGACTGGTTCTATCCTGACTGGTTCTATCCTGACTGGTTTTATCCTGACTGGTTTCAGTCTGACTGGTTTTATCCTGACTGGTTCTATCCTGGTTGGTTTTATCCTGACTGGTTTTGTTGACTGGTTTTCCTGACTGGTTCTTCCTGCTGGTTCTATCCTGACTGGTTTCAGTCTGACTGGTTCTATCCTGACTGGTTTTATCCTGACTGGTTCTATCCTGACTGGTTTAGTCTGACTGGTTCTATCCTGACTGGTTCTATCCTGACTGGTTTCAGTCTGACTGGTTCTATCCTGACTGGTTCTATCCTGACTGGTTTTATCCTGACTGGTTTCAGTCTGACTGGTTCTATCCTGACTGGTTCTATCCTGACTGGTTTAGTCTGACTGGCTTTATCCTGACTGGTTTTATCCTGACTGGTTCTATCCTGACTGGTTCTATCCTGACTGGTTCTATCCTGACTGGTTCTATCCTGACTGGTTTTATCCTGACTGGTTCTATCCTGACTGGTTTAGTTGACTGGTTCTATCCTGACTGGTTCTATCCTGACTGGTTTTTCCTGACTGGTTTCAGTCCTGTGGTTCTATCCCGTGGTTCTATCCCGTGGTTTTCCCGTGGTTTATCCCGTGGTTTATCCCGGCTGGTTTTCCCGGCTGGTTCTATCCTGGCTGGTTTCAGTCTGACTGGTTCTATCCTGACTGGTTTCAGTCTGACTGGTTTTATCCTGACTGGTTCTGTCCTGACTGGTTCTATCCTGACTGGTTCTATCCTGACTGGTTCTATCCTGACTGGTTTCAGTCTGACTGGTTCTATCCTGACTGGTTCTATCCTGACTGGTTTCAGTCTGACTGGTTCTATCCTGACTGGTTTCAGTCTGACTGGTTCTATCCTCACTGGTTTTATCCTGACTGGTTCTATCCTGACTGGTTCTATCCTGACTGGTTCTATCCTGACTGGTTTCAGTCTGACTGGTTCTATCCTCACTGGTTTTATCCTGACTGGTTCTATCCTGACTGGTTCTATCCTGACTGGTTCTATCCTGACTGGTTCTATCCTGACTGGTTTCAGTCTGACTGGTTCTATCCTGACTGGTTCTATCCTGGCTGCTTCTATCCTGGCTGGTTCTATCCTGACTGGTTCTATCCTGACTGGTTCTATCCTGACTGGTTTCTCGTCTGACTGTTCTATCTGTGGTTTTCCTGGCTGTTCTTCCTGGTGTTTTCCTGCTGTTTTTGTGGTTTTCTGACTGGTTCTATCCTGACTGGTTTATCTGATGGTTTAGTCTGATAGTTCTATCTGATGGTTTTCTGACTGGTTTCTTGGTTCTTCTTTGTGGTTTTCTGTGGTTCTATCCTGGCTGGTTCTTCCTGATGGTTCTATCCTACTGGTTTAGTCTGATGGTTCTATCTGACTGGTTCTATCTGTGGTTCTGCTGGTTTGTCTGATGGTTCTATCCTGGCTGGTTTCTGACTGCGTCTGACTGGTTCTATCCTACTGGTTCTTCCTGACTGGTTCTATCCTGACTGGTTTCAGTCTGACTGGTTCTATCCTGACTGGTTCTATCCTGACTGGTTCTATCTCTGACTGGTTTCAGTCTTGGTTCTATGCTGTCTATCTGACTGGTTTCAGTCTGACTGGTTCTATCCTGACTGGTTTATCCTGACTGGTTTTATCCTGACTGGTTCTATCCTACTGGTTCTGTCCTGGCTGGTTCTATCCTGACTGGTTCTATCCTGACTGGTTCTATCCTATGTTCTATCCTGACTGGTTTTATCTTCTTCCTTGTTTATCTTATCCTGTAAGTCTGACTGGTTCTATCCTGACTGGTTCTATCCTGACTGGTTCTGTCCTGACTGTTCTATCCTTGTTGACTGGTTCTATCCTGACTGGTTCTATCCTGACTGGTTCTATCCTTGTTTCATTCTGACTGGTTCTATCCTGACTGGTTCTATCCTGACTGGTTCTGTCCTGACTGGTTTGTCCTGACTGGTTCTGTCCTGACTGGTTCTATCCTGACTGGTTCTATCCTGACTGGTTTCAGTCTGACTGGTTCTATCCTGACTGGTTCTATCCTGGCTGGTTCTATCCTGGCTGGTTCTATCCTGACTGGTTTTAGTCTGACTGGTTCTATCCTGACTGGTTTCAGTCTGACTGGTTCTATCCTGACTGGTTCTATCCTGGCTGGTTCTGTCCTGACTGGTTCTATCCTGACTGGTTTCAGTCTGACTGGTTCTATCCTGACTGGTTCTATCCTGACTGGTTTCAGTCTGACTGGTTCTATCCTGACTGGTTCTATCCTGACTGGTTCTATCCTGGCTGGTTCTATCCTGACTGGTTTCAGTCTGATGGTTCTATCCTGACTGGTTTCAGTCTGACTGGTTCTATCCTGACTGGTTCTATCCTGACTGGTTCTATCCTGACTGGTTTCAGTCTGACTGGTTCTATCTTTAGAGTGTAGTACGCGTACTTCTATCTGTTTAGTTGTCACTTTATATATTCAGATCCTTTATAGGGGGGAGGGGGGGGGGGGGGGGTGGAGGGGTGGGGGGGGGAGGGGGGGGGGGTGAGGGGGGGGGGGGGGGGGGGGGGGGGGTTGGGGGGTGGTGGGGGGGGGGGGGGGGGGTGGGGGGTGGGTGCTGGTTGGTTGGGGTGTTGGGGGCTGTGGTGTGATGTTGTGGTGATTTTTTGTTAGTGATTGGTGTTGTTTTGGTTTTTTTGGTGTTGGCAGTGAATGGTCGGATGGCTGGTGATATGTGATTTGAGGGTGTTTGGTGTTTTGAGGCTCGTGATTGTGGAATATTGAAGCTCCAGCTGAATGTTATGTCCGGACTGGCTCTCGAAGCTCTAGCTGCGTTATGGTCCGGACTGAGTTCTGAGCTCGCTGAACACGTTATGGTCCGGATGGTGAGCTCTAAGCTGAATGTTATGGTCCGGACTGAGTATCGAAGCTCTAAGCTGGTTATGGTCCGACTGAGTTCTGAAGCTCTAAAGCTGATGTTAGGTCCGGACTGGTTCTGAGCTCCAAAGCTGACATGTTCTGGTCCGGACTGGATATCTGAGCTCCAAGCTGACATGTTATGGTCGGACTGAGATATCTGAGGCTCAAAGCTGAAGTTATGGTCCGGACTGAGATATCTGAGGGTAAAGCTGAACACGTGGTCGGATGAGATAGGAGCTGCTGACTATGGTCGGATGAGATATGGGCTCGCTGAGATGGGGTGGCGCTGGGGGGGCCCGCTGGGGGGGGGGGCTGGGGGGGTGGGCGCTGGGGGGGGTGGCTGTGGTGGTGGTGAGATAGTGGCTGTGGGGTGGTGGTTGGGCCAGTGGGGTGGGGTTGGCTGATGGGTGGGGTAGGGTCAGCTGGTGGTGGGGGGGCTGAGTAGGTCCGGACTGAGTTCTGAGGCTCCAAGTGGCGCGTTATGGTCCGGACTGAGATATGTGAGCTGCTGGGGGGGGGCTGGGGGGTGGTGGGCGGGGGGGGGGCTGGGGGGGGGCTGGGGTCGGTGGTGGTGTGAATGGGTGGATGGGTGTGGGGGGTGGTGGTGTGGGGGGGGGGGTGTGGGGGGGTGGTCGCTGGGGTCCGGCTGAGATATCTGAAGCTCAAGCTACATGTTAGTGGAAGATTTGAGCTCCGCTGACATGTTTGGTGGTTGTGGCTCGTGGTTATGGTCGGTGGTTTGCTCCGTGTGTGTCAATATTCTTTTATGGTGATGTTAGCCCGCTGAGGTTATGGTCGGTGAGTTGAGTCGCTGTTGTCGGACGGTTGGCTCCACGCTGAATGTTATGGGGCGGTGGGCTCCGCTTTATGGTCTGGGGTCGTAAGGGTGGGGGTGGGGGTGGTGTGGGGTGGTGTTGTGGTGTGGTGGTCGGTGGCTGGCTCTAAGCTGACACGTTCTGGTCCGGCTGAGATATCTGAAGCTCCAAAGCTGAACACGTTCATGGTCCGGACTGAGATATGTGAAGCTCTAAAGCTGAACATGTTCATGGTCCGGACTGAGATATCTGAAGCTCTAAAGCTGAACACGTTCATGGTCCGGACTGAGATATCTGAAGCTCTAAAGCTGAACATGTTCATGGTCCGGACTGAGATATGTGAAGCTCCAAAGCTGAACATGTTCATGGTCCGGACTGAGATATCTGAGACTCCAAAGCTGAACATGTTCATGGTCCGGACTGAGATATCTGAAGCTCCAAAGCTGAACATGTTCATGGTCCGGACTGAGATATCTGAGGCTCCAAAGCTGAACACGTTCATGGTCCGGACTGAGATATCTGAAGCTCCAAAGCTGAACATGTTCATGGTCCGGACTGAGATATGTGAAGCTCCAAAGCTGAACATGTTCATGGTCCGGACTGAGATATCTGAAGCTCCAAAGCTGAACACGTTCATGGTCCGGACTGAGATATGTGAAGCTCCAAAGCTGAACATGTTCATGGTCCGGACTGAGATATCTGAAGCTCCAAAGCTGAACATGTTCATGGTCCGGACTGAGATATCTGAAGCTCCAAAGCTGAACACGTTCATGGTCCGGACTGAGATATCTGAAGCTCTAAAGCTGAACACGTTCATGGTCCGGACTGAGATATCTGAAGCTCCAAAGCTGAACATGTTCATGGTCCGGACTGAGATATCTGAGGCTCCAAAGCTGAACGTGTTCATGGTCCGGACTGAGATATGTGAAGCTCCAAAGCTGAACACGTTCATGGTCCGGACTGAGATATCTGAGGCTCCAAAGCTGAACATGTTCATGGTCCGGACTGAGATATCTGAAGCTCAAAGCTGAACACGTTGGTCGGACTGGCTCTTGAAGCTAAAGCTGAACCGTTATGGGGACTGAGATATCTGAGGCTCAAAGCTGAACACGTTCATGGTCCGGACGAGATATCTGAGGCTCCAAAGCTGAACACGTTCATGGTCGGACTGAGATATGTGAAGCTCCAAAGCTGAACATGTTCATGGTCCGGACTGAGTCTCTGAAGCTCTAAAGCTGAACACGTTCATGGTCCGGACTGAGATATCTGAGCTCAAAGCTGAACACGTTCATGGTCCGGACTGAGATATGTGAAGCTCTAAAGCTGAACATGTTCATGGTCCGGACTGAGATATCTGAAGCTCTAAAGCTGAACACGTTCATGGTCCGGACTGAGATATCTGAAGCTCTAAAGCTGAACATGTTCATGGTCCGGACTGAGATATCTGAAGCTCCAAAGCTGAACATGTTCATGGTCCGGACTGAGATATCTGAAGCTCCAAAGCTGAACATGTTCATGGTCCGGACTGAGATATCTGAGGCTCCAAAGCTGAACACGTTCATGGTCCGGACTGAGATATCTGAAGCTCTAAAGCTGAACACGTTCATGGTCCGGACTGAGATATCTGAAGCTCCAAAGCTGAACACGTTCATGGTCCGGACTGAGATATGTGAAGCTCCAAAGCTGAACACGTTCATGGTCCGGACTGAGATATCTGAAGCTCCAAAGCTGAACACGTTCATGGTCCGGACTGAGATATCTGAAGCTCCAAAGCTGAACACGTTCATGGTCCGGACTGAGATATCTGAGGCTCTAAAGCTGAACATGTTCATGGTCCGGACTGAGCTCTCTGCGGTAATCCTGTTCTTCCTCCTCTCCACCAGACTGACGACAGACGTCCTGTACATACAGATCTACTGGATAAAGGCAGGAATGCTGGTACTTTAACCAAGATGCCCTTTTCTTTCCATCACAAGCAAAACACTGAACTCACCGCTTTCACCTGTTTCTTCTGATATGAAGCTTTAGTTTAACAACTTTCAGCAGTGCACATCCTGAAGGCTGGGCTGCACGTGCACACGCATGCACGCAGTGATCAGCTACTGCGTGACTCAGAGGAAGGTAGTCATGTTTACCCGACATTAGGGATGCTAATTTTGAAAAAATGACTCAACCACTAACCACCCGTCGTCGATTATTAGCTGTTAACCGACACGTAGCCGTGCGCCCCTGAGCTGTTTGGACTGATTAATATGAGGCTCTGAATGCAAACACAAGCAGATGATAATAGCAGGTAGAGCTGGCAGCTGCAGCGCTCTAAACCAGAGCTGTCCAAGCAGAAAGCACCAGTCTGAACTTACAGGTACATGAGGAGGAGGGTGCTCATCACCAGCAGAAAGCGACTCAGGTCAGAGTTGAAGTACACAATCACGAGCAGGACGCCGAATCTTGCGGCGGAGTACAGCCAGTCCAGCCAGTCGTGCTCCATATCCTCCTGGTCCTCCATCACAGGCCCACCCTGCGCGTTCATCCGCAGGTTCTGGTTGGCCTCCCCGGGGTTCACGAAAGCAGCGTCCTGCACCGGATTCTGATTTGCTGGCAGGTTGTTGATGGGGTTCTGATTGGCTAGGGGGCCGGGTACAGGTACTTGGTGGGCGGGAACAGGAGGGTAGTGGCCAATGGTTCTAACGGGTGTAGAGGGGACAGTGCCTGCTGCCGCCAGCGCTGCATGGCTGTTGGTGGAAAAACAATGAGAGGCTGAGGCTAAAGGAAGAAGTCGCACCAACAGAAAGGTAATACCACTTCAAAATGTATTAATGCAAACATACTACTGCATGTAGTACTGTCTAGCGTAGACATGCTGAAGCCACAGCAGCTGTTGAGGGCTGTACAGAGAGTAGGTGGGAAAGGCTGGCTGGGTCATCTGTGGGGCTGCAGGCCTGCAGGGAGCAAAGACACGCCGTTACTATCGGTTCCACCTTAACAGATCCGTCCAGTCATACTCTATGTGATCTTCTCTGCTTATATTACAAGGGACTGCAAAGCTCTCTAACATTTCTAATGAGGATGTCTGAATTTCTTTAAGTTGAGACATCTTAGGTACTAATCAAGTGTGTTCACCTCCCCTTAGCTGATAGTAATACAGTAAGACAATACATTTACTTACCTTAACACCAAATATCACCTTATACCTCATCACACTGATAAAAACCAGTGGAAATGATGAAAGATCACAACGTATTAAAGGTCATTTAGGCCCTTGAGGAGCATCATTCTTGACTCGCTGCCTCAGCCTTTCACATGTTGACCTCACTCAAGCCCATCTGAGTTTTCACACTGATGAAGTGTCACTTTCAGGCCAAATTTGCCACCTTTCATGTGGATGTCAGCCAGTTCTGTTGGTACACGTAGTCCGCTGCTATATTGACCGAGAAAGCTGATTTCCTGCCGCGGAGCTGTACCGGCGGCGCCTCCATGTACTGGGATGCACCGCTATCAGCAGCGTTTGTTACTGTCAACATGCATCCTCCTCTACTCTGCTCTTCATGGTCAAATGACCCCGATGACGCAGCGTGGAAGATGGTGCTTACTGTGAGCTGATTAGAGTCATTAATGTTATACTGTAAGATCGTTTTTATTATGTTTAACAGCTACATCTGATAAATAAACCAAAAATGCAGATAAAGGAAATATTGGATGTACTGGAGTTTCTCTCTTTCAGCGAACTCAGACAGGCTAAACTGCCTTGTTAACTCATAAAACACAGCTCACACATGCAGACTAAATAAAACTCATCAAACTAGTGAGCTATGATAAGATGGCGGCTGTACACGCCGTGTTTCCCCCGCTGCCTCTGCCGGGCCGGCTGCCCGCCGTTCTCCTTCTCTACAGGCAGACCATAAAACTACTGACATACTACGACCATAATGGCCCTGCTGGTCTTGGTTGTCCAGTTCATCTTCCTGATGAAGGTCTCCGTCACACTCTGGGTTGTCGTTGGCGACAGCATCCAATAGAAACTGCCCACCAACATTCATTACAGCAGAATGATCCCGCTTCAGCCGGCAGCGCTCAGGAAGTCACTGCTTCGACACTGAGTGACATCCGCAGAAATAAAAAGTGGCAAATTTCTCTTTTACGAGGGTGACAAGTGAAGAAGGGAAGTCGACCCGTTGCTAAGCCCCGCCCCCTCTGATGTGAGCCGCTGTCATGGAGCCCACGCCGTCACTAACTCTTACTGGACATCACTGTCTTTCAGTTGTTACAGAAACAGATGCTGAACACATCTATACTGCTGAAATGTGCTAATGTGACACCTGGTGCTGCTTATGAAACCAAGCCAGACACCGTTTCTTCCACTGGGACTTACGGTGCAGCAGCAGTAGATGAAGAGGTCCGCCTCCTCGGCCTCAGCGCCGCTGTGCTGGCAGTCTGGACCGTCTGCAGAGACAAGGACAGGTTGAAACTGGTCTGTCACTAAGCACTACAGCAAACCCAGATGTGTGCAGAGATGGTTCATGGTCTCGGACGTACAGCCACCTGGAGGTTTTACAGGATTAGTGCGACAGAGCAGAACATTTGAGGGTTGTGAAACTACAGACAGTCATCTATAGCGGTAGTTTAGAAACTATCGCTGGGTTCACAGGCTGATGACAGCTGAGGAGAAACAGATCCACTCTACAGCAGGGAGGTGATGAGGAGGTGATGAGGAGGATGGGGAGGTGATGAGGAGGTGATGGGGAGGTGATGGGGAGGTGATGAGGAGGTGATGAGGAGGTGATGAGGGGGTGATGGGGAGGTGATGGGGAGGTGATGAGGAGGTGATGGGGAGGTGATGAGGAGGTGATGAGGAGGTGATGGGGAGGTGTGGGAGGTGATGGGAGGTGATGAGGGAGGTGATGAGGAGGTGATGAGGAGGTGATGAGGAGGTGATGGGGAGGGGGGGGGGGGGGGGGAGGTGATGGGGAGGTGATGAGGAGGTGATGAGGAGGTGAAGATGTGCTCCTGTTGTCCCTGAACTAAACCTGCCTTTGAGCTTGACATGTCACAGAGGACGGAGCTCCTCAGACATCCCACCGGGCTGATGGAGGTGGTTGAAGCACCTGGATCTGGAGTGTAATTATATTTGGCCCGCGAGGCAAAATAAAATTACTATTACAGCTGGCGGTACAGAACAACGCATTCACCGTTAATACTACAAATCCCATAATGCTCTGCTGTTGTTTTGGCGCGTCAATCAGGACAGGACCCAGACACGCCCTCTACTCTGGGTCAGTAGGGATCTGTGCTTCGGCAGGAAAGCCCGGCTCACCCTGCCTCCCCGGGCCTCCCTCCCAGACCACGCCGCGACCTCATACTACCGCTGTTGCCGTGGTAACCCTTCCTAAATATGTTGAAGCTTTCTGTACAGGTGGGAGGCAGATTATCTGTTTACATATGTAAAAACAGACCCGTTTGTCTTGTTTGTGGAGCCAACGTGTCTGTAACTAAGCAGTACAGCATTAGACGACACTAGGAAACACCAGGACAAGAACAAGGACCTGGACACGACTCCAAGGAGCCAGAAAGTGGAGGAGATGAAAAGAAGTTTGGTTTCACAACAGATTATGTTCAAATCACAAAGTGAGGCTGCTGGAAAGGTTAGTTATACTGTGGCAAAAGAAACTCAGTGTTAAAGCAAAACTTGTTTGGGTCCATATTAAAGGTTCATTTGTTCAACGTTGGCCCGCGGCTTTGTTTCATTTTAAATTTTGGCCCACTGTGTATTTGAGTTTGACACCCCTGCTTTATGTGGTCACTTTCAACCTTTTCTCTGTTACTAGGCTGGTGGCAAGAAGACCACTTCTGATTACAGCCCTCCAGCATTTGCACCATGGCTTAGAGATATGTTATATTTTCTGACGCTGGAGAAGATATCAGCTATACTATTAAGGAGTCAGCTGATATGATGACCTTCTGTAGTCGTACTGATGCTTTACTCAGTTATCTGAGCCGAAGGCACCAGCAGGACGAAGGAAAGGACCCCATCAGTCTTTGTGTTCACATCTTTCTACAGGACTCCTGTGCTTGTTGTATGTATTTCAATGCTCCAGATAATAAGGTGTACTAGACCCTGAACAAATCATCATTATTTATTCATCTGACTATGATTATTTTATATTCTTTGTATGTGGGTATTGATTTTTTTTTACACTTGCTTTCCTTGAGTGGTTTTAGTTGTGTGTATTCTGGGTACTGTCATGTGTTTTGCATTAACAAAATTCAGAAATAAAGTTTGTTCAAAAAAAAAAAAAAAAAGAGGTGAATAGGTGAGAGACTGTGGATGTTTGTGTCTCAGTTTCAGCCTCAGTTTCAGCCTCAGTTTCAGGCCCACTACAGGGCAGGAAGTGGTCTTGGGCCCCTCAACCTGGCTGCCCCTTACCGGAGCAGAAAAACACAACTCCCCACTTGAATCAGTATCTGATGAAAACACAGCGAGGTCGAGAGGAAAGCCGACTATGAGTCAACAGCAGCGTCTCTCACCGGAGGTCCAGCTCCCATGATGCCTTGGGGTGGATTCCTAAGAGCACAGACCAGGTGCAGTGTGGGAATGGAGTCAGTCTGAGGAAGCAGAGATAAATGCCTGATTAGAAAACAGAGATACCCTGAACAGACCTAGTTCAGTGTCTCAGCCTAGATTAAAAACCACTGAGCCACCGCTGTAAGAAGCTCTTCTCCTGACAGTGAAGCATGTCTGGTGAACACACCTCTACACACAGACCTCAGACCAGAACCAAACCCAGCCCCCGTGAGGCTGATGTCCTCTACGCTGGTACTAGCTCACCTCCAGCAACGGGAGCCTCCACTGGGATTCACACACAATAACCACCAACCAGACGCAGGAAATATTATACTGTGTGGATTTATAGCACAACAACTCTTTAAATGGCTGTTTACAGTCACAAAGGGTGGGGAGAGCAAAGCGAGCCAGATTCAACCACGCACTCATTTCCAGCTTCGCAGTAAGACCTGTGAAACTCCACGGCCATCAACGGGGATTTAGACACTATGTCAAGTGAAGCCACTTTTAGTTATATATGAGCCCCCCCCCCCCCCCCACATACCTGTCTGAAGAGATCTTTGATGTGCAGGTGATCAGGCAGCAGTTTACCAGCATAGATCAGCCTCTGGTCACTCGCAGCCTGCACAAAACAACCAGGTCAAACTCTCAGTGACTTCAGATTAATCTGCGTAGCGGCGACATCGGCTGCAGAGGGAACAGCAGCCCTCAGCCTCAGTGATCGCTGATCGACCTGAATTTGTGCTGCGTCTCAAACTTCGCCTTTCCCTGTCAAAACAACGGCTTTGCATCAAGTAGGCTGTAACACACAATGACTGGCCATTAAAACCGTAACATGCACTGCAATTTCATTGATACTGATGACTCAGCCTTGTCTCAGCTAAAGCACATGGCTAATTTTCCCAAGACAGGACAGATCTGATCAGAAATCATTAACTTTACTGGTCACTTGGCTTCTTTTCCTGGTTTTAGAGAGGTCCCTCTATAGTAATTATATAAGATAATATAATGTACAATGAAATGTCTTCCTGTGTTTTAGTGATCAACAATACAATTACTATTACAATCATTTACAGGCACTTCAATAACACTAAATAAATACTAATTTTCATATAAATACATAGGATTGCTCTTTGTTTTACTCATCATCGCTCAGCTGCATTGTGCTCCTCAGGTTGGGGAACAACATCTGGTTCATTTCAAACATGTGCTTCACAAACAGCAGGCTCTGAATTTGACAGTAAATTGTTGGATAGGCAGATGAACTCGTCAGGCCGTTCGCCTCTTGGGCGGAAATGAGAAGAGAAATGAGAAGAGAAATGATTTCCCGCTGAGAACCGGTTTCTAGTTGACCCGTTGGGACTGCTGCCTCCTTCTGTAACATCAGTGTCCAGCAGCAAAGCTACCCACGACCCTGAACGTGACCCCCAGAGCCAGGAGAAGCTCCACCTACAAGGTGCTGAATAAACATGTATATATATATACATATATATACATATACAACGATTATTATATATTATTAATACAATGATTATTATAAATGATTAGTATAGGAATATGATAAGTGTTGGCATGGAGTGGTGTCCAGTGTGATGCCTTCCAGCTCTGCTCAGTGAAAATCACTCACCGTGTTGCGTTCACGTGTCATCTTGTAAAATGTAGTTTTGATGAGAACCTTGATTAAACATAGTAAGCTACTGAACATGTTTTCAGAGGTGACACCATGAGCTGGTCCCGCTGGGCCCCGCCGCAGCTCCCCACAGCTGCTAACACCTGTGCAGGTGAGGACCGAGCCAGAGGCGGGCCGTCAGCTGGCTGGTGTCGGGACATCACGCAACTTCCGCCGACATTAGCCGACGTTAACTTAATAACGACTCACCGGTTTGGTGGAGTAACACGTCGCCAGATGCGTCTTCAGGTCCTTTACGGTCCAGTTGGGGTCGACGCCGTCGACGGTCTGGTCCTCCTGAGCCTGGTCGGGCGTCTTTATCAGAAGAGTAATGGTGTGCTGTTGAGAACCTCCTACATCCATTTTACGGTGTTTCAGCGACGTTTGGCGGTGAAGAAGCCGCTGCCGCTCCAACGGTCAGAGTAACGACGGTCGTCTGGTTCCGGTCGTCCGAAGGCGGAGTTCGGGACCCGGCTGGCTGCGCGGTGAGGCGGCTCCCTGCTGGCTGGGGTCTTGGCTGAGGACCGGGGAGGAGGGCTGGATCCAAACACACTGTGGCCGCTCCTGATTGGTTACAGTCCGCTCGTGCTCAGACGTGCAGGCCGCTGGGGAAGCGTTCCGGGAGGGCGAAGGCATGGCCCGCCCTCCTCTGCCTCTGATTGGCTGGTACGCGTTTCCTTGGTTCGTTGGATTGGTTAGATTCTGGCATGAGGCGTGAGATTGGTTAGGGTGAGAATATGAGGGGAACCAATCGGAGGCAGAGGAGGGCATGGAGGCGGGCCCGCTTCATACACGAGTTTTTATTTGTAAATGACAGAAATCAATAAAGTGAAATCAGTGACACACAGAGGAAACATGGCGGAAACAGAAGGGACAGCAGAGACGGAACACCAAGCAAGAACCTAAAAATAAGAGCAGGATGGCAATAATTACACCTAAAACTCCGAGGACGGTACAGACGGCCATTGCTTTCATTGCTTTGCTGGTTTGTGAAGAAGAAATCGTCACATATTGATTAATTTCCTTCATGAACACAAATCAATGAGGGTTTTTAAAAGCAAAGTTATGCTTGTGAATGTGGATCTTTGTGAGAATTGAAATTAGATTAATAAAAAGAAATGCATTAATGTATGTTAATGTAACCATAGCAACCAAATATAATGTTTCTATAGTACAGTACAACATGTGAGGAGATGTTGTCAACATCTCACTACCTAATTAAAATGTTGTTCCTCAACAGAACGATGTTGGCCCTCAGCCTGGAGTTCATACCTCTATTAACAGAAACATAGACTTCCATTAGAAACCCCCTCGTGTCCCCTTAGTACAGGACTGTCAGACTCAGTTTGGATCCAGACTTTCTGTTATCAGGTGGGCCGGATCAGTAAAACAATGTCAACTCCAAATATTTAGCTTTGTTTTTCAGTGCTATGCTTTATCATTCAGCCTACATTTGTAGCCTACCCTACATATTATAATCACGGATGACAAGGGATCGTTTCTAAGCACAACACATTTATTCACAAACAATGGAAAAAAGATGATTTTCATGTTTGGCAGTGAATGTGTTAACAACTGGTTTATTTTAACAGTTGAGTGAATGCAGTTTTACACCTGAACCAACTCACCACACTAAACAAACTCAAGTGGGAGCTATGAAAAAAATATTTTCGCCTTAATTGTCACACTGCGTTGAAATAAATAAAAAAAGAAATACAAAATAAAAGTTACAGCAGTGCATGAGCAATAAGATTAGACTACATCAGATCAAACACTAGGCTGGGCCTACTGGAGAACATACTGCACAATATTAATTGTCTTTAATATGAAACCAGATTAATCCTTTTTTTAATGATCTGTATTCATGAGTGCAAACAAATTTCGTGTGATCACACTTTTTTTTCTGTCTCTCACTGCACTCCTGCAGTCTACTTGCTGCTGCTGGCTCCTGAAACTTGGCATCTTTTTGCCTTCACAAGTGCATCGATATTAGGTGTCAAATCCTGAGTAGCAGCACATTGAACAATGTCATTCAAGTGTTTATTTGATAACCTTGAGCGCTGCTTTCTTGTATTATTGTTCATTACGGAGAACACCTGTTCACAAAGATAAGTAGTCCCAAACATGGATAGAACCTTTGCAGCCATGGCTGTTAATTTGGGGTAACCTGGCACCAGATATTGATAAAATGCGTCCCACGGACCCAAATTTATCCTTCATCGCGGAATCGCACTGCAAGTCAATAAGCTCGAGTTGAATGTCAGCTGGCATATCAGAAGGCTTCACTGTAAATGGCGAGCGAAAAAAGCCAAATTTGTTCTGAAGTTCACTGAATACCTGAAACCTCTGCTCAAACTCTCGCAGCAAATCTGTTATGTTGTCTTTATATTTATCCAAATCATTATCGGGACGGTCCGGTGCCTTCGGACGCACAGCCGAGACAAGAGAAATGCGCGGTGTCACCGTTGGATAGCTGCGTCTCCCACAGCGACAGTTTCATCTTCAACGCACTTATGCTGTCGTAATACTGAGTGACAACTCTGTCACGGCCCTGCAATGTAGTGTTAAGTGTATTCAAGTGTTGTGTAATATCAACCATAAACGCAAGATCCTGCACCCATTCCTTGCATTGAAGTTCCTTTACTGGAAGCTTTTCAGGGCACACGACTTCTGCAGCCTTCAGCATGCATGTTTTTACAAACTCCCCATCAGAAAATGGCTTGGATGCCTGCACCAGCTCGTTGGCAATAATGTAGCTGGCTCTTACAACCCCATCAGCAATATCGCGGCTGCGTGTAAAACTGCTGTTTCTTCAGACCAGCGACCAATTTGTTTATCTGGTCTTTCCTTATTTGTCCTTTCAAGTGGTCATACTTTTCTTTATGATGAGTCTCATAGTGGCGCCGAATATCAAACTCTCTGAACACTGCAACTTGCTGATTACATACCAAGCACACTGGTTTTGCATTCACTTCTGTCAATAAATACTTCTCAGTCCATTTCTCCTGGAAAACTCTGCACTCCGTGTCCACTTTTCTTTTTTTTTGACAGCGCCGCTTTGGGAAGGGTGTGTTGACCGATAACTTGTTCAGTAGTGGTGAATGGTGAAGCAAGATTGCCGGTTTATTTTTACTTGGACACATCACGTTGTGAAAGTTTATTTCCTGTGACTAACTCGTGTCAGTGCCGCATGCTGGATGTGAGCGCTTTTACACATTTACTGCCCTCTAGCGGCCGGAGGGAGCATTTGGTTTGTATTTATTTAAAAAAATCACAACTTTTGATAGAAATGAGCAAGAGACTCGCTTCTCTTTTGACATACTCAGAAATTTATGCCGGGCCGGATTTAATCATCCAACGGGGCGGGTCCGGCCCGCGGGCCGTATGTTTGACATGCCTGCCTTAGTACATAAATACATTTAATTATCAGCATGCTGTATAATGAAAGGTCAGACGACATATACAGTACCTTCTGCTTTAGTTTAAGCTCTCTGTAGCCAGTGGCTGAAAACCTTTTGGGTCTTCTCTATAATTGGGGTATATGTTTATATATATATATATATATATATATATATATATATATATAGAGAGAGAGAGAGAGAGAGAGAGAGAGAGAGAGAGCAAAGATGAAAAGACCTCCCAGTTAGGAAAAGCAAACATCAAATACGAGACAGCAAAACTTGTTTATCCACTGAAGTTACATCAGTTCTGTCACATCAGTTCTGTTACATCAGTTCTGTTACATCAGTTCTGTTACATCAGTTCTGTCACATCAGTTCTGTTACATCAGTTACGTCACATCAGTTCTGTCACATCAGTTCTGTTACATCAGTTCTGTTACATCAGTTCTGTCACATCAGTTACGTCACATCAGTTCTGTTACATCAGTTACATTACATCAGTTCTGTTACATCAGTTCTGTTACATCAGTTCTGTTACATCAGTTCTGTTACATCAGTTCTGTTACATCAGTTATGTTACATCAGTTCTGTCACATCAGTTCTGTCACATCAGTTCTGTTACATCAGTTCTGTCACATCAGTTCTGTTACATCAGTTCTGTTACATCAGTTCTGTTACATCAGTTCTGTTACATCAGTTCTGTTACATCAGTTCTGTTACATCAGTTACATGCGTCACATCAGTTCTGTTACATCAGTTCTGTTACATCAGTTCTGTTACATCAGTTCTGTTCATAGTGTCAGATCAGTTCTGTCACATCAGTTCCGTCACATCAGTTCTGTTACATCAGTTCTGTTACATCAGTTCTGTCACATCAGTTTCTCTGTCACATCAGTTCTGTCACATCAGTTCTGTCACATCAGTTCTGTTACATCAGTTCTGTCACATCAGTTCTGTCACATCAGTTCTGTTACATCAGTTCTGTTACATCAGTTCTGTCACATCAGTTCTGTCACATCAGTTCTATTACATCAGTTCTGTCACATCAGTTCTGTTACATCAGTTACGTCACATCAGTTCTGTTACATCAGTTCCGTCACATCAGTTCTGTCACATCAGTTACGTCACATCAGTTCTGTTACATCAGTTACGTCACATCAGTTCTGTTACATCAGTTCTGTCACATCAGTTACGTCACATCAGTTCTATTACATCAGTTCTGTCACATCAGTTCTGTTACATCAGTTCTGTCACATCAGTTCTGTACATCAGTTCTGTCACATCAGTTCTGTTACATCAGTTACGTCACATCAGTTCTGTTACATCAGTTACGTCACATCAGTTCTGTTACATCAGTTCTGTCACATCAGTTCTGTTACATCAGTTACGTCACATCAGTTCTGTTACATCAGTTACGTCACATCAGTTCTGTTACATCAGTTACGTCACATCAGTTCTGTTACATCAGTTCTGTCACATCAGTTCTGTCACATCAGTTCTGTTACATCAGTTACGTCACATCAGTTCTGTTACATCAGTTACGTCACATCAGTTCTGTTACATCAGTTCTGTCACATCAGTTCTGTTACATCAGTTACGTCACATCAGTTCTGTTACATCAGTTACGTCACATCAGTTCTGTTACATCAGTTACATCACATCAGTTCTGTTACATCAGTTACGTCACATCAGTTCTGTTACATCAGTTACATCACATCAGTTCTGTCACATCAGTTACGTCACATCAGTTCTGTTACATCAGTTACGTCACATCAGTTCTGTTACATCAGTTCTGTTACATCAGTTACGTCACATCAGTTCTGTTACATCAGTTACGTAACATCAGTTCTGTTACATCAGTTACGTCACATCAGTTCTGTTACATCAGTTCTGTCTGTACATCAGTTACGTCACATCAGTTCTGTTACATCAGTTCTGTTACATCAGTTCTGTCACATCAGTTCTGTTACATCAGTTCTGTTACATCAGTTCTGTTACATCAGTTACGTCACATCAGTTCTGTTACATCAGTTCTGTCACATCAGCTGTAAATCAACCTGTAAATGGCCTGAAGTATCCAGTGATCCAGTAGCTATTCAACACTACGGAGTATGGCTATTTGAGTTTCACTGCTAACACACACACAAAAAATAATTAATTGATTTTTGGTTGCTGGAAAAAAAAAAACATGAAATGAATAATTGTGATATATTAGAGTTGAAGATATCTCTGACAACATAACTTCACCACGTCCATCAGTATCAGGATGTATACACCCAGTCTGGGCCCTTTCAATGCATTTTCTCAGATTTAACTTTGGAAGAAATAAAAGAAAATGACCATCTGTTTTCTCGTGATAACATAATTAACATTAATTACTTAAGTCATACATTAATTACAGGATTAGATAATCATCAATAGTCGTCAAGGCACTGATGTCTAATTCCAGATGAAAATGTCAGGAAGTTGATGAGTTGTGGTTCAGCATCTGTATGCTGGACTCAGGGAGACATTTCACTGGCAGTAGAAGGTGAGGACGTTTTCCTGGTTCCCCCGAACCAACAGCACTGGTGGTTTCAGATCACGAGTCAAGAAGTCCAGCCACGCCAGGTAGAGAGTGTTGGGACACACTCCTCTCCTCCCCACGGGCATGGTGCTGTCGGCAGGCAAACACAGGCACAGCGGTGAAGGTCAGAAAGGTCAACAGTTTGTTTGACCACTAATAATGAGGGATTATGGGTAAAGGCAAAGAGCTGGCAAGCCAAGACTCAGGAGTCCTTCAGTCTGAGGGACTCACGTAATTAATGAATGAATCTGCAGTGTCTCCCTCCTGATAAGAAGCACTCCCATGACCTAAAGGTTTACTGTACTCACATAATGATGAGAGCAGCTTCTCTGGAGGAATCCTGCACAACCTCGTTCAGACGGATCTGACGGAGAGACTGAACCACACAGTTTCAATGGGTTAATTTTCCTCTGAATGGGTTCAGGTTGTGTCAGTGCGTGTGTTTCTGTGTGTGTGTTTCTGTGTGTGTGTTTCTATGTGTGTGTGTGTGTGTCAGACCTTGGCCTTGTTCCTCTCTAGGTCCTGGTCAGAGATCATCCATGGCTCTTCCTGCTGTCTGGGTGGACCAGAATCACAGCCCTGTTTCAGATTTACATCCAGCCTGAAGCGACTCAGCATGTTCTCAAACTGACGGACACTGAAGCACAGAGACAAACAGCGATCATGGGTAAAAGCAGAAAGTAAGTGACAAAGTAAATGTATATATATATATATATTTTACATTATCTGGCAACCTCAGCGTTGAGCTTTTCAGCCGTTATTTACAGAAACAGTGCATGTTGAAGCAGCTCAAAGCTGGCGGACGTACAGGCCTCGAGTGAAAGAAGCTCACTGTGAAGTCAGGACCTGATCCATCATTCAACAAGCATCACCCAGAGGAAGCATGTTTTAGTGACAGCAATGACTCCCATGAATATCACAGCCACTGTTCAACATCAAGACAAAGCACTTTAAATGCATAAAGTGCAAATCAAGTGTGAACATGTACAACCCAACTGGGCCCTGGGACATAAATGAGCTATGGGCCCCTGGTAACCCTCTTTCCTCTTGGCATGTCCCCCATTACAGTAGGAATATGTATTATACAGATATACAGTATACACTGATAATATAAAGACAATAAAGTGTGGAAGTGCCTGTGTATTTATTGTACATCGCTCTCTGTAAGCACATAACTGAATATTGACGGTCTGAATAAGATCTGACACAGGAAACCAGCCTTTTCATGACGGGGCCTCAAGATCGGCTAATAGAGCAGAACACCTATAATGCCAGCTGATATTGTGCTGTAGTGGTTCTTATGCACAGACATATTTTCAATTCAAGAAGCACAGAACAGTCAGTGGGTCCGATCCGGAGGGTCCCTGGCACGCTGGACTTTGGCCCAGCTGGTACCTCCAGGTCGACCTGGATCACACGTGGAGCTGCATCATTTTCCCTGCTGTCTGCGTGTTTCAGTCTCAGACCGGTTTTGGCTGCCTTACTTTCCAGGCTGGGGGTTCTGGTAGATGTCAGGAAGCACGTCAACATGGTGGAAACCGAGGCGGAACCTCTTGATCAGTGCCAACACCCTGCAGAGACGGTAGACGGTATAAACCTGTAACCACAGTAACATCTCACATCATCGCCGACCACAGCTGGAGGCTAAACCCTGCTGCTGCTCACACAGCTTCCCCTCACACATCCATATTAATTATTATTATTAATCTGTGTGCTGCAGGTTTCTAACTTCCATGTATGTCCATTGATCACTTTAGGTCCTCTGGGAAGCAAACAAGTTTAATAAATAAATAAGTAAATACTTATGACAGTGTGCATATTTATGATATTTTTGTTGTTGTTTTGCTAGAGATATAAATATGACATATATATGAAACAGTTCAGTTTTACTGTTATACAACAGTTTGTAGGAGGATGTTTTTACCGGCGAGTCGCCTTCAGTCCAAAATGGTGGAAGCGTAGCTCTGCTGCCGGACGCTGATGTTGACGTGGTCCGAACTATTGATTTCACTTCTTAGTAATATTCTTATTAATATGCGTTCTGTCATTTTGACTTGTCTTGTGTAAACAGGTGATTGTTTGCGATCATCTCAGCCTATCAGCTGTTTCGTTGTTACTGCAGGTTTTAATACGCCGCAGCATCGTTAATGTCTGGAGTTCTACTTCCTGTCAAAACGGCTGCTGAACCTTTGATAACTCCATAGTTTATTGATCTCTACATTTCCTTTTATTTTGTTTCATTCATTCACTGTTTTCTGACCAAATGTGGTGAATAAATCAGACTGAGGTCTAAACATCCCATCGTAATCTGACTGATGTAATCTAGGTACGTACTCCTCTCTCCGCTCCTCCTTCCTGTCTGGTTCTCCGCCCACAAACACTCGGACCTGACATCTGGCCCAGCGCCTCCTCCGAGTCAGCAGGTAGGGCAGCAGCAGGGTCAGGCCTGGCAGCACCACACACACACACACACACACACCGCACACACACACAACACACACACACACAGTGGTTAGGAAACCTGTGATAATATCGTTGACAGGAGAAAAGACAGTGATGGATGGATGGAGAGATGGCCAGACCTCCGTCATCAGACAGCCAGTACACATCGATAGTCCTCTTTCCTTGTTTTTTCTGGAACGCCGTGCTGGGCTGAGGCTCTGCTTCGATGGACGCAGACGCTGACAACAGTTTTGTACATAGAAATTATTATTGTTCTGTATATTGTAATGATATCAGTTTATCAGATTTATGGGTATTTAAGGTTACAGTTGTTAATCATTTACCATTCAGTGCCAAGGAGTGACGGAGCACCACACACACACACACACACACACACACACACACACACACACACACACCCACACACACAGTGGTATCAGCTCGGTTTCCATAGTGAGCCGATGAGACTCGGTAGTTTGGGGAAACAGGCAGACGTGGACGGGACCGCCAGCAGGACAGATTGAGACAGCTGAAAACGCAGTATCACTGTAAGTGTACGCTATAATGTGAATATTCTCACCGCTGTACCTTGCTGTCCGACAGCCCTTTCTACTGAAATTTACCTACACTCTGCTCAACCTGTTCGATTCCAGCTTGGTGCTCCTCTGTGTGGAGTCTGTATGTTCTCCCTGTGTCAGCGTGGGTTTTCTCCGGGTACTCCGGCTTCCTCCCACAGTCCAAAGATATGCTGTTTAGGTTAACTGATGACTCTAAATGTCCCGTAGGTGTGAATGTGAGCATGAATGGTTGTCTGTCTTTTTTTTTTTTTTTTTTTTTTTGTGTTGTCTGTCTCTGTGTTGTCTGTCTCTATGTTGTCTGTCTTTGTGTTTTTTCTTTTTTTTGTTTCTTCTTGTGTTGTCTGTCTCTGTGTTGTCTGTCTCTATGTTGTCTGTCTCTATGTTGTCTGTCTCTGTGTTGTCTGTCTCTATGTTGTCTGTCTCTATGTTGTCTGTCTCTATGTTGTCTGTCTCTATGTTGTCTGTCTACATGTTGTCTGTCTCTGTGTTGTCTGTCTCTATGTTGTCTGTCTCTATGTTGTCTGTCTCTGTGGTGTCTGTCTCTATGTTGTCTGTCTACATGTTGTCTGTCTCTATGTTGTCTGTCTCTATGTTGTCTGTCTCTGTGGTGTCTGTCTCTGTGTTGTCTGTCTCCATGTTGTCTGTCTCTGTGTTGTCTGTCTCTGTGTTGTCTGTCTCTGTGTTGTCTGTCTCTATGTTGTCTGTCTCTCTGTTGTCTGTCTCTGTGTTGTCTGTCTCTGTGTTGTCTGTCTCTGTGTTGTCTGTCTCTGTGTTGTCTGTCTCTATGTTGTCTGTCTCTATGTTGTCTGTCTACATGTTGTCTGTCTCTGTGTTGTCTGTCTCTATGTTGTCTGTCTACATGTTGTCTGTCTCTGTGTTGTCTGTCTCTGTGTTGTCTGTCTCTGTGTTGTCTGTCTCTGTGTTGTCTGTCTCTATGTTGTCTGTCTCTGTGTTGTCTGTCTCTGTGTTGTCTGTCTACATGTTGTCTGTCTCTGTGTTGTCTGTCTCTGTGTTGTCTGTCTCTGTGTTGTCTGTCTCTATGTTGTCTGTCTCTGTGTTGTCTGTCTCTGTGTTGTCTGTCTACATGTTGTCTGTCTCTATGCTGTCTGTCTCTGTGTTGTCTGTCTCTGTGGTGTCTGTCTCTGTGTTGTCTGTCTCTATGTTGTCTGTCTCTGTGTTGTCTGTCTACAGGGCGCTCTGTGTTGTCTGTCTCTATGCTGTCTGTCTCTGTGTTGTCTGTCTCTGTGGTGTCTGTCTCTGTGTTGTCTGTCTCTATGTTGTCTGTCTCTGTGTTGTCTGTCTCTGGAGAGATGGATGGATGGATGGATGGATGGATGGATGGATGGATGGATGGATGGATGGATGGATGGATCTCCTCAACCTACACCAGACTCCACTAACAAAAACAGTATTTAAGTTATGGATGACACCAGACCATCCCTTTAATAAACCTCACTATTCTCCTCCACCATTTCAGGGATGTAGTCGTAGTTATAGTTAGTAGTATAGTAGTAGTTATATTTGCTTCAGTGGACACATTCACACAAACATGATTTGGGTTTACGTGTTGAGGTGTGTTGCATATTGCTCCAGTCTCCCCGTCAGTAACTTTTCCTGTGTTAAAGGGTATGATCTCACATGCTTTCATGATCGTGTCAATTACATAATTGTTGTTTATAGTATAAATGTTTGTCACAAATAACGTCCTTCAACTCGGGCCAAGTTTACTCAGGACTTTTTACACTGGTCATGATACATATAAGAAATGAATCCTAATGACGTGTTCATGCATATACGTACATGCAGTTGTTTGAATGCAGGCGGGAGCAGAGATGGTGTTTATACTCTCATGTCCTCCATCAAAGCCTGGATTCACTGAAATAAAACAGAGGATCTGCTCTGTACAGTATACGGATTCATCTGTAGTCGGTAAGTCAAGTGATGATGGCTGAATGTGGACACCGTCCCCCTGTGAACACTAGAGCTCACTGACGGTGCCAGATGAATTTACTCTGTGTGCTCCACCCTAATTTGACAACGAGGCTCTCACCATGTGATTGAGATGGAGGAGAAACGTCCAGCCCCTCCGTCATTCTCAGCATGCACACGCCGTACTGCAGGTCAAAGGCATCGCTGAAACACAAAATGATCATCAGCGTTCATGAAACGGTTCAGAAGTGTAAACACATGCAGGATGAGGTTTATTGATCCCTCTGTACTCACTGTAGTATTCCTATGTAGTTGTGTGCAGCCTGAGGTGTGTCGCTGCAGCAGTCCTTGAAACCCATCAGCAGCACATTTGGCTTAATACGACCCAAACCTGCCCCCTGGTGGACAGTCAGCACCATGACAAGGAGAAGAGATCAATCAGGCCTGTTTCACGACGTAAGGTCCGTTTCCTCAGGCTCACTTTGAGGCATCTGACTTTACTGAGCCTTCCCCTGACAATCCTGGATAACTGATCTCACATAGCTGCTGACCAGCTGGCAGTATTAAAGGTCCAGTGTGGAGGATCTGGAGCTATCCCAACCAACTGAAGCCTCTCCCGTGTGCCAGGCGATCTATTATTATTATTATTCATTTCTATTATTATTAAACCTTCAACAGTCATAGTCTGTGTCTGCAGATAGTGGAAATGATGATGAGGAATGATGGAGCAGTATGCAGCCAAATGCTTGAATAAATCACTGGGACACTTCTTTTCAAAGTAAAAGGCTGACCCCGGACTGACCACTTAGACTCAGACTATCTGCTGCAGTAACGGTCATGTGTGGGTCAGTGGTTAGACGGTACCCTCCATTGTGTTTCCAGTTGAACACACTGCCATGCAAAGCAAAGTCTATCTACTGGAGCAACGCTGCTCTTCTGTCTTATAGCTGCTGTGCAGCAACTCATAACAGAAAAACTGCACCTAATGTAATAACTTGCATATTATTAAAACTCATAATGTAATAACCAGCACATGGTGTAATAAAACCTTAAGCACATAACAAAATAGCAGCTGTGTTCATAATGTAATGAGTTATTACAGTATGAGGAAATTACATTATAACTTGAGCAAAACTAAAAGTTGAATAATGTAATAAATTCAGCAGATAATATAATAATAAAACTAGTGCTGTCCTTGTGTGTTTCAGCAGAGGAACCCTGTAGTTTTACCTGACACCAGTGGAGTGGATCATTTAGAGCAACTGGACTTTGTCTGTCTGGTCTAGAGGACATTTTCATTGATCAGCCTCTTGGATGAGACTACCAGACATCCAGAGACCTGGACAGATGAGAACCGTTACAGACCTGATAATGAATATTAAATTCATTATACTACTACTACTTCTACTACTACTATAATACTGCTGATTGTCAGCCTGTGAAGTAATTGTTCCATACATCGTTGTTCTGGTTCTTCAGTACTTTTCTGGAGTACAGGAATACTTCTTATATTACTTTAAATACACGACACAAGCAGAATATTTACTTTGTGCTACTGCAGAAACATGGTGGTTCCGTGAACAGGACCCACTCTGTAGGTAGGAAATACAGCTGTTTTTGGTTTCAGGTGATTATTTACTAAAATATACTTAATATTATATTCCATGTCTGCCGATAGATCCCCCTAAATGCTGCACACTGTTCCTTTATGTTAAGTGAAAACATAATTAAAGCTATACAAGAACAACATTCCTGATGTTGCAACCAGGAATCCTGTTTGACAATGAAATGAATACAAACAATCAAGTATTAAATTGGGAAATAAAGCTTATGGGTTTTTTATTTCGAACCATCCAAAGGATGTGTGTCAAACCACCATCCATGTCCTCGTCCATCAGGGAAGGCCACGAGTGCATAAGATAAGAAAAGATAAGATAAGATCTTCCTTTATTAGTCTCACAGTGGAGAAATTCACAAAGTAGCATCCAGCTACTCTGTTCAGCCTCCTAATGCTAATTCAGCAGCTTTGGACTTTCTCAAGCTGCAAATTATCAGCTGCAGGCTCCTGAATATGGATAAGATAAGATAAGATAAGATAAGATGAACCTTTATTAATCCCCAGAGGGAAATTCAGGACAGGTATTTGTGGCACAAAGTGACAGGAGAAGCTCTCTGAACAAGGTTGAACCTCTCTTACAGTGCCAGTTATTATTACATTATGTGCTGAATTTATTAAATCTTCACCTTTTATTTTGTTAAGTTTTATAATGTAACAATGTTCTCATAATGTAATAACTTTGACATCAGGAACACAACTGTTCTAACGTTCTGAGCTGAAGTTTTTACTCCATGATGTGCAGTTCTTACGTTATGAGGTGCTATAAGCCAGCAGACTGTGGGAATGATGACCTTCCTCACACCTGGATCTCTCACGTTTGGTCTATCAGCAGTTTGGTACACGGTGGTGCAGCGGTTCGGCTCGTTCCAGGTCCGGAGTCCTTCTTCGTGGAGTCTGCATGTTCTCCCCGTGTCAGTGTGGGTTTTCTCCGGGTGCTCCGGTTTCCTCCCACAGTCTGAAGACATGCAGGTTAACTATGACTCTAAATGTCCCGTAGGTGTGGATGTGAGTGTGAATGGTTGTCTGTCTACATGTTGTCTGTCTCTGTGTTGTCTGTCTGTGTTGTCTGTCTCTGTGTTGTCTGTCTGTGTTGTCTGTATCTATGTTGTCTGTCTCTGTGTTGTCTGTCTCTGTGTTGTCTGTCTGTGTTGTCTGTATCTATGTTGTCTGTCTCTGTGTTGTTGTTTTGTTGTGTTGTTGTCTGTCTCTGTGTTGTCTGTCTCTGTGTTGTCTGTCTACTATGTTGTTGTTTGGTTTTTGTTGTATTTGTGTTTTTTTTTTTTTTTTTTTTTTTTTTTTTTTTTTTTTTTTTTTTTTTTTTTTTTTTTTTTTTTTTTTTTTTTTTTTTTTTTTTTTTTTTTTTTATGTTGTCTGTCTCTGTGTTGTCTGTCTACATTTTGTCTGTCTCTATGTTGTCTGTCTCTGTGTTGTCTGTCTCTATGTTGTCTGTATCTATGTTGTCTGTCTCTGTGTTGTCTGTCTCTGTGTTGTCTGTCTCTGTGTTGTCTGTCTCTGTGTTGTCTGTCTACTTGTTGTTTTATGTTGTCTGTCTCTGTGTTGTCTGTCTCTATGTTGTCTGTCTCTATGTTGTCTGTCTCTGTGTTGTCTGTCTCTGTGTTGTCTGTCTACATGTTGTCTGTCTCTGTGTTGTCTGTCTCTATGTTGTCTGTATCTATGTTGTCTGTCTCTATGTTGTCTGTCTCTGTGTTGTCTGTCTCGATGTTGTCTGTCTCTATGTTGTCTGTCTCTGTGTTGTCTGTCTCTTGTTGTCTGTCTCTTGTTGTCTGTTTTGTTGTCTGTCTCTGTGTTGTCTGTCTCTGTGTTGTCTGTCTCTATGTTGTCTGTCTCTGTGTTGTCTGTCTCTATGTTGTCTGTCTCTATGTTGTCTGTCTCTATGTTGTCTGTCTCTATGTTGTCTGTCTCTGTGTTGTCTGTCTCTGTGTTGTCTGTCTCTATGTTGTCTGTCTCTGTGTTGTCTGTCTCTGTGTTGTCTGTCTCTATGTTGTCTGTCTTTTGTGTTGTCTGTCTCTGTGTTGTCTGTCTACATGTTGTCTGTCTCTATGTTGTCTGTCTCTATGTTGTCTGTCTCTATGTTGTCTGTCTCTATGTTGTCTGTCTCTGTGTTGTCTGTCTCTATGTTGTCTGTCTATATGTTGTCTGTATCTATGTTGTCTGTCTCTATGTTGTCTGTCTACATGTTGTCTGTCTCTGTGTTGTCTGTCTTTTCTGTGTTGTCTGTCTCTATGTTGTCTGTCTCTATGTTGTCTGTCTCTGTGTTGTCTGTCTATATTTTGTCTGTCTCTATGTTGTCTGTCTCTATGTTGTCTGTCTCTATGTTGTCTGTCTCTATGTTGTCTGTCTCTGTGTTGTCTGTCTCTATGTTGTCTGTCTCTGTGTTGTCTGTCTCTGTGTTGTCTGTCTACGTGTTGTCTGTCTCTGTGTTGTCTGTCTCTATGTTGTCTGTCTCTATGTTGTCTGTCTCTGTGTTGTCTGTCTCTATGTTGTCTGTCTACATGTTGTCTGTCTCTGTGTTGTCTGTCTCTATGTTGTCTGTCTCTATGTTGTCTGTCTCTGTGTTGTCTGTCTCTGTGTTGTCTGTCTCGATGTTGTCTGTCTCTATGTTGTCTGTCTCTATGTTGTCTGTCTCTATGTTGTCTGTCTCTATGTTGTCTGTCTCTATGTTGTCTGTCTCTGTGTTGTCTGTCTCTGTGTTGTCTGTCTCGATGTTGTCTGTCTCTATGTTGTCTGTCTCTATGTTGTCTGTCTCTGTGTTGTCTGTCTCTGTGTTGTCTGTCTACATGTTGTCTGTCTCTGTGTTGTCTGTCTCTATGTTGTCTGTATCTATGTTGTCTGTCTCTGTGTTGTCTGTCTCTGTGTTGTCTGTCTCGATGTTGTCTGTCTCTATGTTGTCTGTCTACATGTTGTCTGTCTCTATGTTGTCTGTCTCTTGTTGTCTGTCTCGATGTTGTCTGTCTCTGTGTTGTCTGTCTACATGTTGTCTGTCTCTATGTTGTCTGTCTCTATGTTGTCTGTCTCTGTGTTGTCTGTCTCTATGTTGTCTGTCTCTGTGTTGTCTGTCTCTATGTTGTCTGTCTCTGTGTTGTCTGTCTACATGTTGTCTGTCTCTATGTTGTCTGTCTACATGTTGTCTGTCTCTATGTTGTCTGTCTCTGTGTGTCTGTGTTGTCTGTCTCTGTGTTGTCTGTCTCTGTGTTGTCTGTCTCTGTGATGTCTGTCTCTATGTTGTCTGTCTCTATGTTGTTTGTCTCTATGTTTCTGAATCTATGTTGTCTGTCTCTCTGTTGTCTGTCTACATGTTGTCTGTCTCTATGTTGTCTGTCTCTGTGTTGTCTGTGTTGTCTGTCTCTGTGTTGTCTGTCTCTGTGTTGTCTGTCTCTGTGATGTCTGTCTCTATGTTGTCTGTCTACATGTTGTCTGTCTCTGTGATGTCTGTCTCTATGTTGTCTGTCTACATGTTGTCTGTCTCTGTGTTGTCTGTCTACATGTTGTCTGTCTCTATGTTGTCTGTCTCTATGTTGTCTGTCTACATGTTGTCTGTCTCTATGTTGTCTGTCTACATGTTGTCTGTCTCTGTGTTGTCTGTCTACATGTTGTCTGTCTCTATGTTGTCTGTCTACATGTTGTCTGTCTCTATGTTGTCTGTCTACATGTTGTCTGTCTACATGTTGTCTGTCTCTATGTTGTCTGTCTCTATGTTGTCTGTCTACATGTTGTCTGTCTCTGTGTTGTCTGTCTCTATGTTGTCTGTCTCTGTGTTGTCTGTCTCTGTGTTATCTGTCTCTGTGATGTCTGTCTCTATGTTGTCTGTCTACATGTTGTCTGTCTCTATGTTGTCTGTCTACATGTTGTCTGTCTCTATGTTGTCTGTCTCTATGTTGTCTGTCTACATGTTGTCTGTCTCTGTGTTGTCTGTCTCTATGTTGTCTGTCTCTATGTTGTCTGTCTCTGTGTTGTCTGTCTACATGTTGTCTGTCTCTATGTTGTCTGTCTACATGTTGTCTGTCTCTGTGTTGTCTGTCTACATGTTGTCTGTCTCTATGTTGTCTGTCTACATGTTGTCTGTCTCTGTGTTGTCTGTCTACATGTTGTCTGTCTCTATGTTGTCTGTCTACATGTTGTCTGTCTCTATGTTGTCTGTCTACATGTTGTCTGTCTACATGTTGTCTGTCTCTATGTTGTCTGTCTCTGTGTTGTCTGTCTACATGTTGTCTGTCTCTATGTTGTCTGTCTACATGTTGTCTGTCTCTGTGTTGTCTGTCTACATGTTGTCTGTCTCTATGTTGTCTGTCTACATGTTGTCTGTCTCTATGTTGTCTGTCTACATGTTGTCTGTCTACATGTTGTCTGTCTCTATGTTGTCTGTCTACATGTTGTCTGTCTCTATGTTGTCTGTCTACATGTTGTCTGTCTCTATGTTGTCTGTCTCTGTGTTGTCTGTCTACATGTTGTCTGTCTCTGTGTTGTCTGTCTACATGTTGTCTGTCTCTATGTTGTCTGTCTCTATGTTGTCTGTCTCTGTGTTGTCTGTCTCTATGTTGTCTGTCTCTGTGTTGTCTGTCTCTGTGTTATCTGTCTCTGTGATGTCTGTCTCTATGTTGTCTGTCTACATGTTGTCTGTCTCTATGTTGTCTGTCTACATGTTGTCTGTCTCTATGTTGTCTGTCTCTATGTTGTCTGTCTACATGTTGTCTGTCTCTGTGTTGTCTGTCTCTATGTTGTCTGTCTCTATGTTGTCTGTCTCTGTGTTGTCTGTCTACATGTTGTCTGTCTCTATGTTGTCTGTCTCTATGTTGTCTGTCTACATGTTGTCTGTCTCTGTGTTGTCTGTCTCTGTGTTGTCTGTCTACATGTTGTCTGTCTCTATGTTGTCTGTCTACATGTTGTCTGTCTCTGTGTTGTCTGTCTACATGTTGTCTGTCTCTATGTTGTCTGTCTACATGTTGTCTGTCTCTATGTTGTCTGTCTACATGTTGTCTGTCTACATGTTGTCTGTCTCTATGTTGTCTGTCTCTGTGTTGTCTGTCTACATGTTGTCTGTCTCTGTGTTGTCTGTCTCTATGTTGTCTGTCTCTATGTTGTCTGTCTACATGTTGTCTGTCTCTATGTTGTCTGTCTCTGTGTTGTCTGTCTACATGTTGTCTGTCTCTGTGTTGTCTGTCTACATGTTGTCTGTCTCTATGTTGTCTGTCTCTATGTTGTCTGTCTACATGTTGTCTGTCTCTATGTTGTCTGTCTCTGTGTTGTCTGTCTACATGTTGTCTGTCTACATGTTGTCTGTCTCTGTGTTGTCTGTCTCTATGTTGTCTGTATCTATGTTGTCTGTCTCTGTGTTGTCTGTCTCTGTGTTGTCTGTCTCTATGTTGTCTGTCTCTGTGTTGTCTGTCTCTGTGTTGTCTGTCTCTGTGTTGTCTGTCTACATGTTGTCTGTCTCTGTGTTGTCTGTCTACATGTTGTCTGTCTCTATGTTGTCTGTCTCTGTGTTGTCTGTCTCTGTGTTGTCTGTCTACATGTTGTCTGTCTCTGTGTTGTCTGTCTCTGTGTTGTCTGTCTCTGTGTTGTCTGTCTACATGTTGTCTGTCTCTGTGTTGTCTGTCTACATGTTGTCTGTCTCTGTGTTGTCTGTCTCTATGTTGTCTGTCTCTGTGTTGTCTGTCTCTATGTTGTCTGTCTCTGTTTTGTCTGTCTACATGTTGTCTGTCTCTATGTTGTCTGTCTACATGTTGTCTGTCTCTATGTTGTCTGTCTCTGTGTTGTCTGTGTTGTCTGTCTCTGTGTTGTCTGTCTCTGTGTTGTCTGTCTCTGTGATGTCTGTCTCTATGTTGTCTGTCTCTATGTTGTCTGTCTCTGTGTTGTCTGTGTTGTCTGTCTCTGTGTTGTCTGTCTCTGTGTTGTCTGTCTCTGTGATGTCTGTCTCTATGTTGTCTGTCTCTGTGATGTCTGTCTCTATGTTGTCTGTCTCTATGTTGTCTGTCTCTGTGTTGTCTGTCTCTGTGTTATCTGTCTCTGTGATGTCTGTCTACATGTTGTCTGTCTCTATGTTGTCTGTCTCTATGTTGTCTGTCTACATGTTGTCTGTCTCTGTGTTGTCTGTCTACATGTTGTCTGTCTCTATGTTGTCTGTCTCTATGTTGTCTGTCTACATGTTGTCTGTCTCTATGTTGTCTGTCTACATGTTGTCTGTCTCTGTGTTGTCTGTCTACATGTTGTCTGTCTCTATGTTGTCTGTCTACATGTTGTCTGTCTACATGTTGTCTGTCTCTATGTTGTCTGTCTACATGTTGTCTGTCTATATGTTGTCTGTCTCTATGTTGTCTGTCTCTATGTTGTCTGTCTACATGTTGTCTGTCTCTGTGTTGTCTGTCTCTATGTTGTCTGTCTCTATGTTGTCTGTCTCTGTGTTGTCTGTCTACATGTTGTCTGTCTCTATGTGTTGTCTGTCTCTATGTTGTCTGTCTCTATGTTGTCTGTCTCTATGTTGTCTGTCTCTATGTTGTCTGTCTACATGTGTTGTCTGTCTCTATGTTGTCTGTCTCTATGTTGTCTGTCTCTATGTTGTCTGTCTACATGTTGTCTGTCTCTGTGTTGTCTGTCTCTATGTTGTCTGTCTCTATGTTGTCTGTCTCTGTGTTGTCTGTCTACATGTTGTCTGTCTCTATGTTGTCTGTCTACATGTTGTCTGTCTCTGTGTTGTCTGTCTACATGTTGTCTGTCTCTATGTTGTCTGTCTACATGTTGTCTGTCTCTATGTTGTCTGTCTATATGTTGTCTGTCTACATGTTGTCTGTCTCTATGTTGTCTGTCTCTATGTTGTCTGTCTACATGTTGTCTGTCTCTGTGTTGTCTGTCTCTGTGTTGTCTGTCTACATGTTGTCTGTCTCTATGTTGTCTGTCTCTATGTTGTCTGTCTCTATGTTGTCTGTCTACATGTTGTCTGTCTCTGTGTTGTCTGTCTCTATGTTGTCTGTCTCTATGTTGTCTGTCTCTGTTGTTGTCTCTTGTCTCTCTATGTTGTCTGTCTCTATGTTTGTTGTCTGTCTCTGTGTTGTCTGTCTCTGTGTTGTCTGTCTCTATGTTGTCTGTCTCTGTGTTGTCTGTCTCTGTGTTGTCTGTCTCTATGTGTTGTCTGTCTCTGTGTTGTCTGTCTCTATGTTGTCTGTCTCTATGTTGTCTGTCTCTCTGTGTTGTCTGTCTCTGTGTTGTCTGTCTCTATGTTGTCTGTCTCTGTGTTGTCTGTCTCTATGTTGTCTGTCTCTGATGTTGTCTGTCTCTATGTGTCCTCTGATGGACTGGAGACCTGTCCAGGTGAACCCGCCTTCACCCAGTGCCAGCTGGGATCGGCTCCAGACCCCCGAGACCCCTAACGGGATAAGTGGTTGAAGATGATGGATGGATGGATGGATGGAGTTTGGTCTAGTTACCATGGCAACTGAAGTCAGTGTAAACGTGAGCAGTGTTTCTGAGAGTGACTAACCCCAAAGTGAGACAGCTGGGCGCCGACTAAGCTCAGCTGATGAGGTGTAGTTCTGACCTGTAGCAGCATGTTAACTCCTGATCGTAGCTCTGCAGCCACCACACCTCTGTAGAAAGACTTCACCCTCCGCCGGTTCAACCAGGTAACGTGACTGCTGCTGCTCGCCTTGTCCACCGCCGACGGGGAGGGTCCAGCCTGGTAGATACAGGTCAGATGGACAACGATCTCAGTCCTCAACTCAGTGCTGTGACTCATGGCAGCTCCAAGACTTTATTTATTTAACTAATTCAATCTTCCCTGGGACTCACAGTGACTATGTTGCCACAGATCATGAGGCTGAGATCTTTTGTGAAACAGCTGACGAAATCCACCAGCGCAGGCCGACTGCTGGGAGGACCTGTTAGCACCAAACACTGGGGTCTGAAACATCCAGATGTTGAGCACTTTAGAGCAGAGATGACATTGTTTCTGTGACCCATTCATTGGTTTAATCAATAAGAGATCGAGCTTGGACTTGATCTTGACTTTTGAGCAACTTGTAGTTGACACCACGGACTATTTTCAAGGTACTCAGCTAAAAATGCACCACTCAAAAACATGAAGGGAGCACTTAATGATCCATCCCACTGTTAAAGCCTAGCCGACTGCTAACACATCGGTTGCTGTTAGTTGAGTCGCTGCTGATTAATGCAACATCCTCATTTGCTTCCTTGGCAAAAGTTACAGGAAGATTGATGCCACTCGTGTCTGTACAGTAAATATGAAGCTGCTGCTAGCAGACGGAAGACGGACCGTACTGAAGGTGTGATTGCGGCTCTGACCTGTAGTTCTTGACGTGGTCGTCCACACGGTTGAGGCCTACACACTGGCTGAGAGCGATGCTGTAGGAGCTGGCCTGCACCGAGGAGCCCCAGTTCACAGCTGAGCACAGAGGAAGCAGCAGTGACGCACGGTAACACTGTTACCGGGCTGGAGATCGGCCGGCTGTGTGTGTGTGTGCTTACCAGGCTTCTTGTAGAGTGTGTATCCCAACAGGAAGAACACAACGCCAACGGCGATCAGCGCTGCCCACCACGTCAGCAGGAACATGATAACCACGCAGCACACAAAGCCCAGCAACGACAGCCACTTACTGTAGAACCTGAAGGACGGCCGCCAGCCTGTCCCACACACACACACACACACACACACACACACACACACACAACGTCTTTAATCATTTCATCTGTGGGTCGTAGTATGAATTCATTCATTCATCTCTTCAGTGCTGTTTCTGAGCTTCCTACCTGGTGAGTTGGTGATGGAGGCGTGGAAGCAGCTGAAGTTGATCAGACAGTAGGAGCAAAGGAAGAAGTTGGAGATGATGGGAGCGATGGTGTTTAACTCAGCTGGTGGAGAGAAAAGACAGAACACAGAGTTTAAGAGAATCATAGTTTCAAAGTTTCAAGAAATTATGGAGAGAAACCCAATTTTGACTCTATTTACTGTCTGCATGTTTAATCCAGAAGCAGTTCAATATATTGACATACTGTAATTTCATCTTCATACAGTAGTTTTAATTGTTCGTAGCGTTTCCGTGCTGGATGCTAACTGCCAACTTTGACTCGAGGGATTGACGGGAAACGAAGCAGAATGTTTCCATTTCTGTAATTTAAGAATTAACTGGCTGACGTGAGCCTGACGTCTTACTGGTCACAGCTGGAGCTGATCAAGTTCATGTTAAACCCGACGTTTCAGAGCACATAAAGCTCGATGTGTCACAGAGGTGCTAACAGCTGGACGCCTCCACCTCCTCAGCTAACAGCTGGACGCCTCCACCTCCTCAGCTAACAGCTGGACGCCTCCACCTCCTCAGCTAACAGCCGTTAGATGAAGAGCTGGACGCCTCCACCTCCTCAGCTAACAGCCGTTAGATGAAGAGCTGGACGCCTCCCCCTCCTCTGCTACGCGCTCCACCTCCTCAGCTAACAGCCGTTAGATGAAGAGCTGGACGTCTCCACCTCCTCAGCTAACAGCCGTTAGATGAAGAGCTGGACGCCTCCACCTCCTCAGCTAACAGCTGTTAGATGAAGAGCTGGACGTCTCCACCTCCTCAGCTAACAGCTGTTAGATGAAGAGCTGGACGCCTCCACCTACCTCCACCTCCTCAGCTAACAGCCGTTAGATGAAGAGCTGGACGCCTCCACCTCCTATAAAGGGAGCCTCCACCTCCTCAGCTAACAGCCGTTAGATGAAGAGCTGGACGCCTCCACCTCCTCAGCAGTGAGCTGTTAGATGAAGAGCTGGACGCCTCCACCTCCTCAGCTAACAGCCGTTAGATGAAGAGCTGGACGCCTCCACCTCCTCAGCAGTGAGCTGTTAGATGAAGAGCTGGACGCCTCCACCTCCTCAGCAGTGAGCTGTTAGATGAAGAGCTGGACGCCTCCACCTCCTCAGCTAACAGCCGTTAGATGAAGAGCTGGACGCCTCCACCTCCTCAGCTAACAGCTGGACGCCTCCACCTCCTCAGCTAACAGCTGGACGCCTCCACCTCCTCAGCTAACAGCCGTTAGTGCTGTCTTATAGACACGCTCCCATTTTCAGTTCTGGTTTACTAAACCCAGCCCTTATGCTGTATGTATGCTGTATGTATGCTATATGTATGCTGTATGTATGCTGTATGTATGCTATATGTATGCTGTATGTATGCTGTATGTATGCTGTATGTATGCTATATGTATGCTGTAGGTATGCTGTATGTATGCTGTATGTATGCTGTATGGATGCTATATTATCAAATATGTATGCTGTAGGTATGCTGTATGTATGCTGTATGTATGCTGTAGGTATGCTGTATGTATGCTGTATGGATGCTGTATGTATACTGTATGTATGCTGTATGTATGTATGCTGTAGGTATGCTGTATGTATACTTATTTCTGTATGTATGCTGTATGTATGTATGCTGTAGGTATGCTGTATGTATGCTGTATGTATGTATGTTGTAGGTATGCTGTATGTATGCTGTATGTATGTATGTTGTAGGTATGCTGTATGGATGCTGTATGTATACTGTATGTATGCTGTATGTATGTATGCTGTAGGTATGCTGTATGTATGCTGTATGTATGCTGTATGTATGTATGCTGTATGTATGCTGTATGTATGCTGTATGTATGTCTGTATGTATATATGCTGTAGATATGCTGTAGGTATGCTGTATGTATGCTGTATGTATGCTGTATGTATGTATGCTGTATGTATGCTGTATGGATGCTGTATGTATGCTGTATGTATGCTGTATGTATGCTGTATGTATGTATGCTGTATGTATGCTGTATATATGCTGTATGTATGTTGTATGTATGCTGTATGTATGTATGCTGTATGTATGTTGTATGTATGCTGTATGTATGTATGCTGTATATATGCTGTAGGTATGCTGTAGGTATGCTGTATGTATGCTGTATGTATGCTGTATGTATGTTGTATGTATGCTGTATGTATGTATGCTGTATGTATGCTGTATGTATGCTGTATGGATGTATGCTGTATGTATGCTGTATGTATGCTGTATGTATGCTGTATGGATGTATGCTGTATGTATGCTGTATGTATGTTGTATGTATGCTGTATGGATGTATGCTGTATGTATGCTGTATGTATGCTGTATGTATCTGTATGCTGTATGGATGTATGCTGTATGTATGCTGTATGTATGCTGTATGTATGCTGTATGTATGTATGCTGTGTGTATGCTGTATGTATGCTTTATGTATGCTGTATGTATGCTGTATGTATGCTGTATGTATGTTGTATGTATGCTGTATGTATGTATGTATGCTGTATGTATGCTGTATGTATGCTGTATGTATGCTGTATGTATGTTTATCTAAATGTATGTATGCTGTATGTATGCTGTATGTATGCTGTATGTATGTTGTATGTATGCATGTATGTATGCTGTATGTATGTTGTATGTATGCTGTATGTATGCTGTATGTATGTTGTATGTATGCTGTATGTATGTATGTATGCTGTATGTATGTTGTATGTATGCTGTATGTATGCTGTATGTATGCTGTATGTATGCTGTATGTATGCTTTATGTATGCTGTATGTATGCTGTATGTATGTTGTATGTATGCTCTATGTATGCTGTATGTATGCTGTATGTATGCTGTATGTATGCTGTATGTATGCTTTATGTATGCTGTATGTATGCTGTATGTATGCTGTATGTATGCTGTATGTATGTTGTATGTATGCTGTATGTATGCTGTATGTATGTTGTATGTATGCTGTATGTATGCTGTATGTATGTTGTATGTATGCTGTATGTATGTATGTATGCTGTATTTATGCTGTATGTATGCTGTATGTATGCTGTATGTATGCTTTATGTATGCTGTATGTATGTTGTATGTATGCTGTATGTATGCTGTATGTATGTTGTATGTATGCTGTATGTATGTTGTATGTATGCTGTATGTATGTTGTATGTATGCTGTATGTATGCTGTATGTATGCTGTATGTATGCTGTATGTATGCTTTATGTATGCTGTATGTATGCTGTATGTATGCTGTATGGATGTATGTAGTCTAATGTTTCAGGGCGTTCACAGTCAGACTATAACTGCCACAGTCCTCAGAGCAGCTTCTCACCAATGAGAATGAAGCAGACAGCGATGATGTAGGTCAGCAGGTAGGCTCTGAGCGGTTCGCCATTCTTGCCGTAACCTTTGCCAAAGAAGCCGATTAGAGGGTAGAGTTTGTCCATGCACAGACACTGCCAGGAAAAATCAGATTTCTTTGTCATATTTCATTGTGTTTAAACAGGCACAGGGTGATGGACCCCCCCCCCCCTCAAATATAATAACATATTCACAAAATTAAGATAGATAAGATAAGATAAGATGAACCTTTATTAATCCCCGGAGGGAAATTCGGGGTTAAAATGTGTGTGTGTGTGTGTGTGTGTGTGTGTGTGTGTGTGTGTGTGTGTGTGTGTGTGTGTGTGTACCTGGAAGACTTTGGGAGCAGACACCAGACAGGCCAACGCCGACGACAGCGTTGCTCCAAATATACCAGCAGTGATGAGCGGGGCGAAGGCCGACACCATGCTCATGGACTGCAGACAGACGCTTATTAGACGTATTAATGACTGGAAGTGTTTATGTGACTGACTCTATGTTTTGCTGATACACGTTTGGGTGCTTGATATGCTAAAGGCTTGTGCTTTGCAGACTTGTGGGTAATTGTATGTGAACACTGTGTAACCAGGCTTTACAGTCTTGTGAGTGAGCTTGTGCCGACCTGATAGAAGTTGCGGATGCCATAGGTGCAGGTGTTATTGCTGATGCAGTCAGTGAAGTCCCATCCATACTGACAAGCTAAACCCACGCAGTCGCCAGAGGAGGCCGGCAGCAGGGTGTCGTTCAACAGGCCGGATGCATCCCGCACCACACAGGATCCTGGGAAGAGCAAACACACATGGACACAAGCATTAAAATATCTAATATACAATATCCAAACACTAATAATGAAAAAAATAGTAATAAATTAAATACATGTTGTAAATCCCGAACATAATTATTTCATGCATAATGTCTGTAACTATTATTGTCGGTAGTTTATGGTAGAAATAAAATCAAAATGTCCAAACAAATGCTGTGGTGTTGAGTTTCTACCTTCTATACTGTATGTCTGCACGCTGCATACCCATATCCATCAGTTCTACTTCAATGAGTCACTTCAGCTCTTGTCTTTATACTTGCATACAATGAAACATACTCTTGTCAAGACAGTGCAACCTGCAAATAGTATTTAAAAAGCGGGCCGACAGAGTTCTGGTTACACTGGTTTGGTCATCAGGTCTTTCATGGATCTTCACTATCTTTACTCTTGGATTTGTTGGACTTCATATGGATCAACCAGTGCATATACTACTGTAATCAATATATGTATTTTTGTATATATTTAATCTGAATTTACTTGAATTGATCACGAATCACTGTTTATGATTATGCCACATGATTACACATTAAACATCTTTGTAAGAAGCCATGAATAAAGTTGAGAAATGTACATAGAGGTGGACATGACTGCAGAAGAGAATCAGCAGTGTGATCTGAAGACCAGCTGACTACGTGGGTCGGTAGTCCAGCAGGTAGTCCAGATACAGTACCAATGGTTGCAGAGATGATGAGATAGGACATGGTGGTCCAGAATATAGCTGCCAGCGTTCCTCTGGGGATGGCCACTGTTGGATTCTGGGAAGGAGAGATTAAAGACAGAGAAGTTATAAACTGCCACATAAGCTTAATCCAGATTTGAGTGTATGATGCTGTGTGAGGATAGCAGGTAGCTTTACACTCAGAATGAAGAAATCAGCAGTGAGGAAGAAACAAACTAACACACCTTCAGGTCTCCAGAGATGTTCGCTCCCGCCAGGATGCCCGTGGCCGAGGGGAAGAAGATGGAGAACATGCCAAAGAAGCTGCCCTCTGGTCCCTGCCAGCTGGGCACAAAATTGGTGGCAAAGATATCCGCTGTTGAAGGTGAAATAGTGGGTTTACTGAAGAGCGACGACGAAGAGCAGTTGTCCTTGATCTGTGCTAAAACCTCCAGGCTGAAGGAGAAAACGAATATGACACTCGGCACAAGAACTGAGCAGTCACCTTTGTAGCTGAAGAAACCCTTGGCTTGTTTCTGTGGTGAAGCAGGGATGATCGTCCCAACAATGTAGCTGGCAAATGAAACCAGGATGACCAGGAAGAACAGAACCTGGGCCTGTGGACGGCAGAACATCTGGTAAACATGTGGATGCAGACAGGCAGCCCGCTAATCTCACTACACTAGTTAATCAACCTGGGTTTATCACGTTAACTATCTAGCATGCTTAAACAAAAATAAGTAACATTCTGATGTGTCTTCTCTGGTTAAACTCTGAATCTTTCACTTCGCTAGTCACGGTTCGGTCGTGTCTGTATCGTTCGGTTCATCTGAAACAGGTTATCAGGCTGATTGTGTATTATTTTCACTGCATTTATTGTCACAGTAGAAATCAAGGCCTATGGACAGAGGCTGGGACACGATGGACAGGAATATGAGGTATAACACATGTACAGTGTAACTGAAGCTGAGGCTGTGTGTTGTTATTGGCTCAATTTTGGCGAAGGTGGACCAGATTTTACTGCTCACGTCTCTCAACACTGCCTCTATGTTCACACTACCACAGCTATTAACTCACCACCACACGTTAGCTCAGCAGCTAACAGCTAATGATAAACACCTGAAAGTAAATGACTGTAGTTCCTTCTAGTCAGCAGTGATCAGTGGTTGTTCAGGAGTTTATTGTGAAGGGAGGAACAGTAGCAGTGAAGAGGTGATGATCTGTTATTGACGAGGGTCTGAACCACAGAGCCTCCATGTTATTAATATATTATCCTCATAAAGTTTAGGAGCAACGTAACCATTGACTACACAAGCTGAAACTAAAGCTGGCAGTAGACTCTGTAGTCTGACTGTTAGGTTAGTTTGTCATGTATCTCAGTAGTAAACTAAAGCTGGCAGTAGACTCTGTAGTCTGACTGTTTAGGTTAGATTGTCATGTATCTCAGTAGTAAACTAAAGCTGGCAGTAGACTCTGTAGTCTGACTGTTAGGTTAGTTTGTCATGTATCTCAGTAGTAAACTAAAGCTGGCAGTAGACTCTGTAGTCTGACTGTTTAGGTTAGATTGTCATGTATCTCAGTAGTAAACTAAAGCTGGCAGTAGACTCTGTACTCTGACTGTTAGGTTAGTTTGTCATGTATCTCAGTAGTAAACTAAAGCTGGCAGTAGGCTCTGTAGTCTGACTGTTTAGGTTAGTTTGTCATGTATCTCAGTAGTAAACTAAAGCTGGCAGTAGACTCTGTAGTCTGTTTAGGTTAGTTTGTCATGTATCTCAGTAGTAAACTAAAGCTGGCAGTAGCCTCTGTAGTCTGACTGTTTAGGTTAGTTTGTCATGTATCTCAGTAGTAAACTAAAGCTGGCAGTAGGCTCTGTAGTCTGACTGTTAGGTTAGTTTGTCATGTATCTCAGTAGTAAACTAAAGCTGGCAGTAGACTCTGTAGTCTGACTGTTTAGGTTAGTTTGTCATGTATCTCAGTAGTAAACTAAAGCTGGCAGTAGGCTCTGTAGTCTGACTGTTTAGGTTAGTTTGTCATGTATCTCAGTAGTAAACTAAAGCTGGCAGTAGGCTCTGTAGTCTGACTGTTAGGTTAGTGTGTCATGTATCTCAGCAGTAAACTAAAGCTGGCAGTAGACTCTGTAGTCTGACTGTTAGGTTAGTTTGTCATGTATCTCAGTAGTAAACTAAAGCTGGCAGTAGACTCTGTAGTCTGACTGTTAGGTTAGTTTGTCATGTATCTCAGTAGTAAACTAAAGCTGGCAGTAGACTCTGTAGTCTGACTGTTAGGTTAGTTTGTCATGTATCTCAGTAGTAAACTAAAGCTGGCAGTAGACTCTGTAGTCTGTTTAGGTTAGTTTGTCATGTATCTCAGTAGTAAACTAAAGCTGGCAGTAGGCTCTGTAGTCTGTTTAGGTTAGTTTGTCATGTATCTCAGTAGTAAACTAAAGCTGGCAGTAGGCTCTGTAGTCTGACTGTTTAGGTTAGTTTGTCATGTATCTCAGTAGTAAACTAAAGCTGGCAGTAGACTCTGTAGTCTGACTGTTAGGTTAGTTTGTCATGTATCTCAGTAGTAAACTAAAGCTGGCAGTAGACTCTGTAGTCTGACTGTTAGGTTAGTTTGTCATGTATCTCAGTAGTAAACTAAAGCTGGCAGTAGGCTCTGTAGTCTGACTGTTAGGTTAGTTTGTCATGTATCTCAGTAGTAAACTAAAGCTGGCAGTAGGCTCTGTAGTCTGTTTAGGTTAGTTTGTCATGTATCTCAGTAGTAAACTAAAGCTGGCAGTAGACTCTGTAGTCTGACTGTTTAGGTTAGTTTGTCATGTATCTCAGTAGTAAACTAAAGCTGGCAGTAGGCTCTGTAGTCTGTTTAGGTTAGTTTGTCATGTATCTCAGTAGTAAACTAAAGCTGGCAGTAGACTCTGTAGTCTGACTGTTAGGTTAGTTTGTCATGTATCTCAGTAGTAAACTAAAGCTGGCAGTAGACTCTGTAGTCTGTTTAGGTTAGTTTGTCATGTATCTCAGTAGTAAACTAAAGCTGGCAGTAGCCTCTGTAGTCTGACTGTTTAGATTAGTTTGTCATGTATCTCAGTAGTAAACTAAAGCTGGCAGTAGGCTCTGTAGTCTGACTGTTAGGTTAGTTTGTCATGTATCTCAGTAGTAAACTAAAGCTGGCAGTAGACTCTGTAGTCTGACTGTTTAGGTTAGTTTGTCATGTATCTCAGTAGTAAACTAAAGCTGGCAGTAGGCTCTGTAGTCTGACTGTTTAGGTTAGTTTGTCATGTATCTCAGTAGTAAACTAAAGCTGGCAGTAGGCTCTGTAGTCTGACTGTTAGGTTAGTGTGTCATGTATCTCAGCAGTAAACTAAAGCTGGCAGTAGACTCTGTAGTCTGACTGTTAGGTTAGTTTGTCATGTATCTCAGTAGTAAACTAAAGCTGGCAGTAGACTCTGTAGTCTGACTGTTAGGTTGTTTGTATGTATTAGTAGTAAATAAAGCTGGAGTAGATTGTAGTTGATGTTAGGTTGTTTGTATGTATTAGTAGTAAATAAAGTGGAGTAGACTTGTAGTTGTTTGGTTGTTTGTATGTATTAGTAGTAAATAAAGTGGAGTAGGCTCTGTAGTTGTTTGGTTGTTTGTATGTTTAGTAGTAAATAAAGTGGAGTAGGTTGTAGTTGATGTTTAGGTTGTTTGTTGTATTAGTAGTAAACTAAAGTGGAGTAGACTCTGTAGTTGACTGTTAGGTTGTTTGTTGTTAGTAGTAAACTAAAGTGGAGTAGCTTGTGTTGCTGTTAGGTTGTTTGTATGTTTAGTAGTAAACTAAAGTGGAGTAGGCTTGTAGTTGACTGTTAGGTTAGTTTGTATGTATTAGTAGTAAACTAAAGTGGAGTAGGTTGTGTTGTTTAGGTTAGTTTGTATGTATTAGTAGTAAATAAAGGGAGTAGACTTGTAGTTGACTGTTTAGGTTAGTTTGTATGTATTAGTAGTAAACTAAAGCTGGAGTAGGCTCTGTAGTCTGTTTAGGTTAGTTTGTCATGTATCTCAGTAGTAAACTAAAGCTGGCAGTAGACTCTGTAGTCTGACTGTTAGGTTAGTTTGTCATGTATTAGTAGTAAACTAAAGCTGGAGTAGACTCTGTAGTTGTTTAGGTTAGTTTGTATGTATCTAGTAGTAAACTAAAGCTGGCAGTAGCCTCTGTAGTTGATGTTTGGTTGTTTGTTGTTTAGTAGTAATAAAGTGGAGTAGGTTGTGTGATGTTGGTTAGTTTGTATGTTTAGTAGTAAACTAAAGTGGAGTAGCTTGTGTTGTTTGGTTGTTTGTATGTTTAGTAGTAAATAAAGTGGAGTAGGTTGTAGTTGACTGTTGGTTGTTTGTATGTTTAGTAGTAAACTAAAGTGGAGTAGACTTGTGTTGACTGTTGGTTGTTTGTATGTTTAGTAGTAAATAAAGTGGAGTAGACTTGTAGTTGTTTAGGTTGTTTGTATGTTTAGTAGTAAATAAGTGGAGTGCTTGTGTTGCTGTTTGGTTGTTTGTATGTTTAGTAGTAAACTAAAGTGGAGTAGGTGTAGTTGCTGTTAGGTTGTTTGTCATGTATCTAGTAGTAACTAAAGCTGGAGTAGACTTGTAGTTGACTGTTAGGTTAGTTTGTCATGTATCTAGTAGTAAACTAAAGCTGGCAGTAGGCTCTGTAGTCTGACTGTTTAGGTTAGTTTGTCATGTATCTCAGTAGTAAACTAAAGCTGGCAGTAGGCTCTGTAGTCTGACTGTTAGGTTAGTGTGTCATGTATCTCAGTAGTAAACTAAAGCTGGCAGTAGACTCTGTAGTCTGACTGTTAGGTTAGTTTGTCATGTATCTAGTAGTAAACTAAAGCTGGCAGTAGACTCTGTAGTCTGACTGTTAGGTTGTTTGTCATGTATCTAGTAGTAAACTAAAGCTGGCAGTAGACTCTGTAGTCTGACTGTTAGGTTGTTTGTCATGTATCTAGTAGTAAACTAAAGCTGGAGTAGACTCTGTAGTCTGTTTAGGTTGTTTGTCATGTATCTAGTAGTAAACTAAAGCTGGCAGTAGGCTCTGTGTTGTTTAGGTTGTTTGTCATGTATCTAGTAGTAAACTAAAGCTGGAGTAGGCTCTGTAGTTGATGTTTAGGTTGTTGTATGTTTAGTAGTACTAAAGCTGGAGTAGACTCTGTAGTCTGACTGTTAGGTTGTTTGTATGTAGTAGTAAAAAGTGGAGGTTGTGTTGCTGTTGGTTGTTTGTTGTTTAGTAGTAAATAAAGTGGAGAGGCTTGTGTGACTGTTAGGTTGTTTGTATGTTAGTAGTAAAAAAGTGGAGAGTGTAGTGACTGTTGGTTGTTTGTTGTTAGTAGTAAATAAAGGGAGTAGATTGTAGTCTGTTTGGTTGTTTGTCATGTCTAGTAGTAAACTAAAGCTGGAGTAGGTCTGTGTTGTTTGGTTAGTTTGTATGTTAGTAGTAAACTAAAGCTGGAGTAGGTTGTGTCTGACTGTTTGGTTGTTTGTCATGTATTAGTAGTAAACTAAAGTGGAGTAGACTTGTAGTTGACTGTTAGGTTAGTTTGTCATGTATTAGTAGTAAACTAAAGCTGGAGTAGACTTGTAGTTGACTGTTAGGTTGTTTGTCATGTATCTAGTAGTAAACTAAAGCTGGAGTAGGCTGTAGTTGACTGTTAGGTTAGTTTGTATGTATCTAGTAGTAAACTAAAGCTGGAGTAGGCTTGTAGTCTGTTTAGGTTAGTTTGTCATGTATCTAGTAGTAAACTAAAGTGGAGTAGACTCTGTAGTCTGACTGTTTAGGTTGTTTGTCATGTATCTAGTAGTAAACTAAAGCTGGCAGTAGGCTCTGTAGTTGTTTAGGTTAGTTTGTCATGTATCTAGTAGTAAACTAAAGCTGGAGTAGACTTGTAGTCTGATGTTGGTTAGTTTGTCTGTATCTCAGTAGTAAACTAAAGCTGGAGTAGACTCTGTGTCTGATGTTAGGTGTTTGTTGTATTAGTGAATACTGGAGTAGGCTTGTGTTGATGTTAGGTTGTTTGTATGTTCTAGTAGTAAACTAGCTGGAGTAGGCTTGGTTTTGGTTTTTTATGTAGTATAATGGTGGAGTGTGGGTGGTGTTGTGGTAGTTTGTATGTTAGTGTGTGGAGTGTTTGTTGTGGTAGTTTGTATGTTAGTGTTGTGGAGTGTGGTGGTTGTGTAGTAGTAGTAATGCTGGGTGTTGTGTTTGTGGTGTATAGTGTTGTGGAGTGGTTGTGTTGATGGTTGTTTATTAGTGTTGGGTGTTGTGTGGTGTTGTAGTGTATGGGAGTAGGTTGTGTTGATGTGGTTGTTGTATTAGTTAATGTGGAGTGTGTGTTGATGTGGTTGTTGTATTAAGTTGGGGTGTTGGTTGGTTGTGTATAGTTGTGGGTGTGGTGTGGTGTTTAGTGTTGTGGGTGGTTGTGTGATTGGTTGTGTATGTTCTAGTAGTAAACTAAAGCTGGCAGTAGACTCTGTAGTCTGACTGTTCAGGTTAGTTTGTCATGTATCTCAGTAGTAAACTAAAGCTGGAGTAGGCTTGTGTGATGTAGGTAGTTTGTATGTAGTAGTATGGGAGTGGTTGTGTTGATGTTGGTTAGTGTGTATGTTATAGTAATAGTGGAGTGTTGTGTTGATGAGGTTGTTTGTAGTTAGTGTATGTGGAGTAGTTGGTTGTGTGGTTGTTTGTATGTTTAGTAGTGTGGAGTGTTGTGTTGTGTTGGTTGTTTGTATGTAGTAGTAAAAGTGGAGTAGTTGTGTTGTGGTTAGTTTGTATGTTAGTAGTATGTGGAGTAGGTTGTGTTGTTGGTGTTTGTATGTTTAGTAGTAAATAAGTGGAGTAGGTTGTGTTGATGTTAGGTTGTTTGTATGTTTAGTAGTATGGGAGTGTTGTGTGATGTTGGTTGTTGTATGTTCTAGTAGTAATAGTGGAGTAGATTGTGTCTGATGTTGGTTGTTTGTATGTAGTAGTAAATAAGTGGAGTAGGTTGTGTTGATGTGGTTGTTTGTATGTATTAGTAGTAACTAAGTGGAGTAGCTGGTCTGATGTTGGTTGTTTGTCATGTTCTAGTAGTAAACTGTGGAGTAGACTTGTGTCTGTTTAGGTTGTTTGTATGTTCTCAGTAGTAAACTAAGCTGGCAGTGGCTTGTCGTCTGTTTAGGTTAGTTTGTCATGTATCTCAGTAGTAAACTAAAGCTGGCAGTAGGCTCTGTAGTCTGACTGTTTAGGTTAGTTTGTCATGTATCTCAGTAGTAAACTAAAGCTGGCAGTAGACTCTGTAGTCTGACTGTTAGGTTAGTTTGTCATGTATCTCAGTAGTAAACTAAAGCTGGCAGTAGACTCTGTAGTCTGACTGTTAGGTTAGTTTGTCATGTATCTCAGTAGTAAACTAAAGCTGGCAGTAGGCTCTGTAGTCTGACTGTTAGGTTAGTTTGTCATGTATCTCAGTAGTAAACTAAAGCTGGCAGTAGGCTCTGTAGTCTGTTTAGGTTAGTTTGTCATGTATCTCAGTAGTAAACTAAAGCTGGCAGTAGACTCTGTAGTCTGACTGTTTAGGTTAGTTTGTCATGTATCTCAGTAGTAAACTAAAGCTGGCAGTAGGCTCTGTAGTCTGTTTAGGTTAGTTTGTCATGTATCTCAGTAGTAAACTAAAGCTGGCAGTAGACTCTGTAGTCTGACTGTTAGGTTAGTTTGTCATGTATCTCAGTAGTAAACTAAAGCTAGCAGTAGACTCTGTAGTCTGACTGTTTAGGTTAGTTTGTCATGTATCTCAGTAGTAAACTAAAGCTGGCAGTAGGCTCTGTAGTCTGACTGTTTAGGTTAGTTTGTCATGTATCTCAGTAGTAAACTAGTGGAGTAGCTCTGTGTCTGTTGGTTGTTTGTCATGTTTAGTAGTAAACTAAAGCTGGAGTAGGCTCTGTGTCTGCTGTTTAGGTTAGTTTGTCATGTATCTCAGTAGTAAACTAAAGCTGGCAGTAGGCTCTGTAGTCTGTTAGGTTAGTTTGTCATGTATCTCAGTAGTAAAGTAAAGCTGGCAGTAGACTCTGTAGTCTGTGTGTGTATGTGTGTGTGTGTGTTATTTATCATATCATCATTGCAAATTTGTAAAATGTTATCACATCACAGATTTCATCATATCTTGCAGGCCTAATATACAAAAAAAGCATTGATTGAGGTGAATTAACAGTCCTCATATGGTGCAGGTCTAATATATGTTACTGGTTTATGTTACTTTCTGTTGAGGCCTGAGTCTGTAATTAGTTTTTATTTATTGATTCTTGTTAATAACTCAGAGTCTCTTTTCTTTTAGATCAGAAGTCCAGCCATCAGAGTTTTGTTCCAGATGTTAGTCTGCTGTTGAGAGACAAACAGCTGTTGACTGATTCTGACAGATTAATGAAAATCATGTTGAAACTGAAGCTGGAAATCGGCCTCCTGCTGGACCAGAAATGTACCAAACCGAACCGAAAACCGTGAACCCAAACCCTGAACCGTCCCACCCTTAGTGTTCATGCTAACTTTAGCTGACTTACTGCTGTTCTAGCTCTTTGTTGCACAGCTCTGTTGAATAATCAATTCTGATTGGTCAATCACAGCATCCTCTTATTTCTTCGTAACAGGGGCGGCAGTAGCTCAGTCTGTAGGGACTTGGTTTAGGAATCGGAGGGTGACCGGTTCAAGTCCCAACATGGACCAAGACCAACTGGTAGCTGGAGAGGTGCCAGTTTACCTCTTGGTTACTGCCGAGGTGCCCCTGAACAAGGCACCAAACCCCCAACTGCTCGGGGCGCCTGTCAGGAGTAGCCCCCCCACTCTGACATCTCTCCATTGATGCAGGTATGTGGACTGCGTGAAATTAACAACAGAGTGTAAAAAAACTGAATTTCCCTACAGGGATTAATAAAGGTTCATGTTATATTATCTTATCTTATCTTAACAGCCTGTTGCTATGGGCGCAGTGCCGATGGCGGCCTCTGGCGGACTGTTTTAGTGTCAAACTACTGATTCCTTCGGTAAGTAATAAGTGGGGTAATGTGCAGCTAGCGGGTCACTGTGGTGAAATAAACCCTTTCTCTGCGGTGGGGTCCAGCCCTCGTTGCCCTGTCAGGGTTTATTCACCACAATGACAAGCTCACGGTACATTATCCCTCACAGAGCCCATCTTCCCATCTGACCTTTGTCAAGAAATAGAAGAATAGAGAATCCCTCAAAAGTAATCAATTCTGTAACTTCTGTATCGATTAAACGCATCAGATTGATCTTTTATGTACATTTTAAATTCCCTAGCATTAGCCATTAAAAACAATGTCAGTTTACCATTGTCTCTACTGAGGACTTGGCTGAGCATACCTTTGACTCCCACGCCATGCCAGCCATAGAGATACCGAGCAGACACGTGACTGTAATTATGCCAATGATGCGGATGTCATTGGTTCGGTCCACCATCACAGCTCCGTTTTCCTGAGGGAGAACGTTCACAGAAATTTCAGGTGTGTTTAAACAGCATTAAAACCTGTGTTTACCTGTCCACGCACACACAGCATCCTACTCACATACATGAGGTCTGCCACAGTCTCAGCGAAGCCCACCGTGTGCATGGCCACAGCCACAGCATTGGCAAAAGCAAAAATCAGACCGATGGACCCACCCAGCTCTGGGCCGAGGCTGCGACTGATCAGGAAGTAGGTACCACCTGAAGACAAGAGGGGGGGCGGCGGGAAGCATGCATTGTGGGAAATGTGGTCATCATGTTAGCAATCACTGGCAATCCAATGTGATAATGTTATCATGCAGATACAGCACATATGTTTGTTTTCTGATGGCAGTCCTTTCTGTACATAACACATTTATTAAGTAGATCGCTGCAGCGGTCACCGAGCAAACCGACCTCCTTTGACCTTGCCATTGGTAGCGATGGCGGAGGTGGAGAGTCCAGTGATCCCAGTTATACAAGAGGACAGCAGGATAATCACCCAGGTCAGACCTGTCATAAAGACACAGAGACAGAGTCGGACCGAGGCCTTTATGGACTGACCTGTTTCACATATATCAAAACTAGAATATAGACAGGTTTTGTTGATGTACCTATACCAGCTTGAGCAGTGATCCAAGGCAACCTCAAGTACAAGATCACCCCCCAGATGTTTAACATGCAGCGGATCTGCAGAAAGACAGACAGTTACTGACAGAACTAACAAATACTGTGTAGTGTAGTCTGTACCACGTACACAAACCGAGCCAGCATCTGAAGCTCAACACCAGCACCAGACAAGTAACAGGGAGTGTCCATATGGGGATTTTCCCACCAACTAGAAGAGCTCGGAGCGGCAAAATGGTAGCTGTGCGCTGAAAAAACACCCAGCACTTTTCTCTATTGGCCACATACAGCAGCTCTTTACAGACACCCGGCCGGCATAACTGAGCTACGAGCTGCACAGTAGTCTGACTAAGTCAGACGAATGGAAATGGAAATTATAGCCCACCAAAATCAAAGCACAATGAGGAGGTTTCTTTCATAACTGTATTGTAATGAATCATGTTTTCTTAATAAAGCCCAATGAGACAGGCAGGCAGCTTACTCAGTTTTATTGGTTGGTAGTGTGCTCCAGTCCTTCTGCATTGTGGGTAATCGGCGGGCTAAGACAGTGTTCATCCAACTTCTCTCACAGCGGAGTCCCTATATAACCCATACGCCGTCACACCTGCCCGCTAAACAAGGTAGGAACCGGAACCACTCATTGGCTAAGGGTGCATGAAATAGCAACTTTAGGGTTACACGTATAAATATATAAATAAAATAATAGGGCTTGTTTAAAAAGCTGGTCAGTCTGTAGGCTTGTGTAATATGTTAGAGTGAAGTTTGATGCATACATGTTTTAATATCCAGTATGTTGGTAAAGTCTGATACAGGACAGGTAGGAAGCAGTAATAAAAACGTACACTACACTGATAATACTCTGTATAATGAATCCATTTGATATTATATATAGTATTTTTAACTTCAAATCTACAGCTACAGCTACCCAACACCACCCTGAGCGGTCCAGCCGGCCCTACCATGACTCCCTGGACCCAGCCAAAGCGAGGAGGTTCCGGTGGCGGCTCCTTCTGCTCCTCCTCCTCTTCCTCTGAGCCGTCCTCTCCTTCCACCTGTCCCCCTGTTGTCTCCTCATACAAGGGAGGCCTGGAGTCAGCCTAGTCAAGTAAAGTCAGTAAATTTAGTCTGTATAACTGAAAATCTTCAGATAAGAGCCTCCCAGAAAACCTTCCAGCAGGGAGGAAAAGAAGACGGGAATCCCTGAAATGAGCTCAGTTGAGATGCTGCCGTGATCTACAGCTCCTACATTTGTCTCACACCAGGCAGATTTCTGAATAAAAACTGGTAAATCAGTACTTGTAGCCAGTTGAAGCAGGTTTTACAGCAGAATCTTGAGCTGAAATATCTTTGAACAAGCAGCGATAGACGACCTGAACCCTAACTGATGTAACATGGGATCTGGATTTGTTTCACGCCATTAGAAGCACATTCAGAGATGATGATGATCTATTCAACCCGGATCTCAGCTCTATAAAAGCAGAGATTGCTCACCTCGGCGTCTGCATGCAGCTGGTATAGCGACGGCCTGAAGCGCCTCCGCCGGCCCCACGCCTCTGTGTTGGCGTAGAAGTCATAGTGTGGCGGAGCGTCCAGGGTCTCGTAGCCGGTCAGAGCATCGGATCCGAGGGGTCCTACACCGCTCCCATCACCGTGGCACTGATAGAAACCAGACTCATGAAAGCCTGCAGGTGTTGCCTTCCCATTGACTGCTGACAGAGGAGGTCTGGGTCTGTATGCAGCCAGCTGAACGCCGCCGCTGGCTACTGGTGACTCCATCCAGAAAGGACAGGCTGGATCTAAAATCAGCTCAGACACTCAGTTTTTAGTGCTTTTCTTCAGCAGCTGTCCAGTGATGAGGCCGTTGTGTGATTTAGGTATGAAGGAGGCTTTCCTGCTTCGGTTGGTTTTATACGGGGTTTGACCTTCACCAAGCAGGAAGAGCCTGAGGCTACGACAGAAAGCTGTTCAGTGAACAGTCAAACAAGGCTCGTTACATGAACTATTAAGCACTTTACAGGATCAACCAAATGATCATTCTGGACTGGGCCCAGGAAACACACCGTTCCACTTCATGAAGAAGTCTTTATAAAATGTCTCCTTTCCCACAAGTTAAAATAGTCTTAACAGAAGGGAGGTATCATAGCAAGTATTAATCCACTTTTTTATTATGTTTGGCCTGTGTCTTTGTTGTGTCTATTTCTGTTGACTGTTGACTACTGTTGATATCAGCCTGCATGAAGCTGCTTGATATTTCTGGTCATATAATCAGAATAATTAATCATTAATCTCTGGAGGAGATCATTCCACACACACACCAACCTGTGAAATGACCTAGACTGAGACAATACAATGGCAATCATGTATGCTTGGATGTTTCTATATACGTAGTTATAGCAGCCATGGTCACAGATTTGGATCAGTTTCATCTGTTGCTCAACACTTTTAACGTCTGGATGAGGAGAAATTACAGCTTGTAACCGCCACCGGCTGAGGCGAGGCGTAACAACACGACAGAGAGGAAAAAGAGAGCGCCGACGTCGCACCTACGACCCACTCTAGGCGTGTTACACACTAACTCCCACTAACTAGCCCTAACCCTAACTGAGGGAGTGCAGGAGGCCTGCAGGAGCTGAGCCCACCGACCACTGGCCGGCTAGCTGGTGGCGTTCACAGACCTCGCCACCTTACCCTAACCCTAACCACCGACCATTGGCGGGTTAGTTGGGGGGGTTCAAAGACCTCGCCACCTTACCCTAACCCTAACCACCGACCACTGTTACAGTATCGCAAACTGATGCACAGAAATCAAAAGCATTTTCCTTTCTATTGATATTCAGTTAGGCTCTGTTGCTGGGAATAATACTTATTCATAATAGTATTTTGAACTTCTTACTTTTTTATGTACAGCTCGTTTTATCTTATCTTAAGTTTTAGAAGAGCAACAGTAATGTTTACCATAGCAAAGTGACTATATAAAGACATAAAATAAGATAAGTCATATTCCTGAGTGAGTTTCTAAAGAATGAAGAACCCAGACATCAGTCAGTATCAGTCCTTCCTCCCAGGTCCAGGTAGGTAGCTGGAGAGAGGACGAGCTGCTTTGTCTCAGTCCACAAAACTTTATGATGCAGAAACTAAAGCATTAGACTACATATTGGGTTTAGCTTTGTGGAAGAATTCACTGTTAGCCGAGCTAGCGTAGGAGAAACTGGTGGTGGATGAGAGACCACAGACAGAGCAGACTGAAATATCACCTTTCTACATGTTTACATATGTTTATGGCTGCTGAACAGGTGTATTGATAAGATATTACATTTTTATTCACTAAGGTTTTACTTCACTACACTAAGAAACGTATTGATTGTGGTTATCTTGACTTCACCACCGCCGCCTCTCAGCTCTGCTGTGTGGGTGTCGTTGGAGGAGATTAGCTGCAACAAGAAGCAACGTTTTGGTGTAATTTATTATCAGTCTGATAATAAATTAGACCTAAACCATAAAAAGCAGCGGTGGCCATCACCTGGTTTCAGTAGCCACGCTGTCTATTTCTCCCTCATCGATCTCCACGCTGAACCAGGGTTCTAATGTTCTAGCTCTATGACATGATGTCGGCCATCGTCACTGTTATTACAGGCCGACACACATAAATCCTTCCCCGGGCTGTCGGCGGGATGTTTGGCTGTGTCTCAACTCTTTCCATCATCCTATGGATTGAACAGAGTGATGATCTGTGATGAATTCAAGGACCTCCTTGAATTTCCCTCCGGGGATTAATAAAGGTTCATCTTATCTTATCTTATCTTATCTTACCTCATCTCCAGCTCAGACCTTTCCCTAGCAGTCTCCTACAGGCCAGCCCTCCGTTTGTGGAGGTCTGGCAGGGGTGAGGACTGACAGGATATCACAGCTTTTTAAATGCAGCCCCAGAGCTTGTTATCAGTCCTCTAACACAGTTCGATGCAGCTGGATTTAACTGAATGGATGGACTGGACGCTGAGAGTGGGCTATTTTTTCCAATTCTGCAGCAGTCCTACTTCTTTCATGGGTGACATCCATTCATGACATCCAGTCATTTAAAGTGCTCAGTGGCCGATGAGACCGAGCCTAGAAGGCCTTCTGTGGTGATGGAGGCTGCCAGGAGATGATTCCAGTCCTTCCTCAGGAGCGTGGAGAGTAATTCAGCTTAGAGATGATGCCAGTGAAACACCAGCACACCCAGACTGGTAGCAGCTGAGCTCAGCGTGGTAGAGGATTGCTCTTTGACCAGCCAGCTGACAGTGAAACGGGTTGGGTGGTCGTTGGAGGGGGGCATGCCGAGATCAGATCCTGCACCCAGAGAGGGATCACCCTGAGAGGGATCACCCTGGGAGGGATCACCCTGACAGGGATCACCCTGAGAGAGATCACCCTGGGAGGGATCACCCTGAGAGGGATCACCCTGAGAGAGATCACCCTGAGAGAGATCACCCTGGGAGGGATCACCCTGACAGGGATCACCCTGAGAGAGATCACCCTGAGAGGGATCACCCTGAGAGGGATCACCCTGAGAGGGATCACCTTAAGAGGGATCACCCTGAGAGAGATCACCCTGAGAGAGATCACCCTGAGAGGGATCACCCTGGGAGGGATCACCCTGAGAGGGATCACCCTGAGAGAGATCACCCTGAGAGGGATCACCCTGAGAGGGATCACCCTGAGAGAGATCACCCTGGGAGGGATCACCCTGAGAGAGAGAGGGATCACCCTGGGAGGGATCACCCTGAGAGGGATCACCCTGGGAGGGATCACCTTAAGAGGGATCACCCTGGGAGGGATCACCTTAGAGGGATCACCCTGAGAGAGATCACCCTGAGAGGGATCACCCTGGGAGGGATCACCCTGAGAGGGATCACCCTGAGAGGGATCACCTTAAGAGGGATCACCCTGGGAGGGATCACCCGAGAGGGATCCCTGGGAGGGATCACCCTGGGAGGACCCCGGGAGGGATCACCCTGAGAGGGATCACCCTGAGAGGGATCACCCTGGGAGGGATCACCCTGAGAGGGGATCACCCTGAGAGGGATCACCTTAAGAGGGATCACCCTGAGAGAGATCACCCTGAGAGGGATCACCCTGAGAGGGATCACCCTGGGAGGGATCACCTTAAGAGGGATCACCCTGAGAGGGGTCACCCTGAGAGGGATCACCCTGGGAGGGATCACCTTAAGAGGGATCACCCTGAGAGGGATCACCCTGAGAGGGATCACCCTGAGAGGGATCACCTTAAGAGGGATCACCCTGGGAGGGATCACCCTGGGAGGAATCACCCTGGGAGGGATCACCCTGAGAGGGATCACCTTAAGAGGGATCATCCTGAGAGAGATCACCCTGAGAGGGATCACCCTGGGAGGAATCACCCTGAGAGGGATCACTCTGGGAGGGATCACCCTGAGAGGGATCACCTTAAGAGGGATCACCCTGGGAGGGATCACCCTGAGAGGGATCACCCTGGGAGGGATCACCCTGAGAGGGATCACCCTGAGAGGGATCACCTTAAGAGGGATCACCCTGAGAGAGATCACCCTGAGAGGGATCACCCTGGGAGGGATCACCCTGAGAGGGATCACCTTAAGAGGGATCACCCTGAGAGGGGTCACCCTGAGAGGGATCACCCTGAGAGGGATCACCTTAAGAGGGATCACCCTGAGAGGGATCACCCTGAGAGGGATCACCCTGAGAGGGATCACCTTAAGAGGGATCACCCTGGGAGGGATCACCCTGAGAGGGATCACCCTGGGAGGGATCACCCTGGGAGGAATCACCCTGGGAGGGATCACCCTGAGAGGGATCACCTTAAGAGGGATCACCCTGAGAGAGATCACCCTGAGAGGGATCACCCTGAGAGGGATCACCCTGAGAGGGATCACCTTAAGAGAGATCACCCTGAGAGGGATCACTCTGGGAGGGATCACCCTGAGAGGGATCACCTTAAGAGGGATCACCCTGAGAGAGATCACCTTGAGAGGGATCACCCTGGGAGGGATCACCCTGACAGGGATCACCCTGACAAGGTCAACCTGAGAGGTCACAGGAGGGATCACCCTGACAAGGATCAACCTGAGAGAGATCATCCTGACAGGGATCACCCTGAGAGGGGTCACCCTGAGAGGGATCACCTTAAGAGGGATCACCCTGAGAGGGGTCACCTTAAGAGGGATCACCTTAAGAGGGATCACCTTAAGAGGGGTCACCCTGAGAGGGATCACCCTGAGAGGGATCACCCTGAGAGGGATCACCCTAAGAGGGATCACCTTTAGAGGGATCACCCTTGGAGGGATCACCCTGAGAGGGATCACCCTGGGAGGGATCACCCTGGGAGGGATCACCTTAAGAGGGATCACCCTGAGAGGAGTCACCCTGAGAGGGATCACCTTAAGAGGGATCACCCTGAGAGGAGTCACCCTGAGAGGGATCACCTTAAGAGGGATCACCCTTGGAGGGATCACCCTGATAGAGGATCACCCTGAGAGGGATCACCTTAAGAGGGATCACCCTGGGAGGGATCACCCTGGGAGGGATCACCCTTGGAGGGATCACCCTGGGAGGGATCACCCTGGGGGGGATCACCCTGAGAGGGATCACCTTAAGAGGGATCACCCTGGGAGGGATTACCCTGGGGGGGATCACCCTTGGAGGGATCACCCTGGGAGGGATCACTGTCTCGCTCTTTGAGGAAGCAGACGGCAGCAGCAGCCCAGTCCGGCCTGACCCGGCTGGTGTGATACTCACCATCAACTGCAAACTAGGGCTGCAACTAAGGATTACTTTCATTGCCGATTCATCTGTCTATTGTTTAACTATTTCTGATAAGTGGTTTGGTGTATAAAATGTAAGAAAATGGTGAAAATGATTGATTAGTGTTTCCCAAAGCCCAATGACGTCCTCAAATTTCGTGTTTTGTCCACAAATCAAAGCTTTTCAGTTACCTGTCAAAGAGGAGTAAAGAAACCGGAGCGTATTCACATTTAAGAAGCAGGAATCAGGGAATGCTTTTTTCTTTAAAAATAGCTCAAACTCATTTTCAAAATAGTTGGTGATTTGTTCAATAATCCATAAAAAATCGATGAATTGATAAATTGTTGTTAGGGTTAGGGTCAGGGTTAGGGTTAGCCTAACCCTAGGCGGTGGGTTAGGTTTAGGGTTAGGGTTAGCCTAACCCTAGGCGGTGGGTTAGGGTTAGGGTTAGGGTTAGCCTAACTCTAGGCGGTGGGTTAGGGTTGGGGTTAGCCTAACTCTAGGCGGTGGGTTAGGGTTAGGGTTAGGGTTAGCCTAACCCTAGGCGGTGGGTTAGGGTTAGGGTTAGCCTAACTCTAGGCGGGGGTTAGGGTTAGGGTTAGCCTAACTCTAGGCGGTGGAGGAAGCTGTCAGCTGAAGCCGGGCTCTAGACATCGTTGATCTCCAGCTCCAGCACACTGTCATGGTGATGGAGCACCATGATAGAGTCCGAACTGATCCATCACTGCCGGCATCAACATAAAGCTTTTCTTCTTTTTCCACTGAAAGTCTGAATACCCCACTGACAGATTTGTTCAAGTAAGTTCTGCTTCCTTTTATTTCTACTCCACTACATTGTACAAAATAGTACTTTTATTACAGTCCTGCAACAGCCACAGTTGTTCCATCACTTGCTGTGGCCTACCGTGGACTACAACAGTTATAATCTACAGTATGATCTCTCCGTCAACATGATCCGTGATCCGGCAAAGACAAACCGTAATCTGCAACAAAATGGGTTTCCCTCCGGGGATAGGGGGTGTCATTTATTTGTATGTGAACGTCTTTTAAGACAACACACACATCCCCAACACTCGAACCGCCATAAAATGGCTGCTCCCCCCATGAGTGTGTGAGCACTAGCGTGTCCTTTCATGTTCAGCTGGATTGTAATGAGGGCTCAGCCTTTGTTTAAAGCAGTACAAGCTGCTTAATCGCCTGAGACTTTACACAGTCACTTAAATCAATGTTTAACTAACACACATGCATTTTGCATTTCATCACAACACACAGTTCAAAGCCGCCGCTTCCAGGTAAGGGGCTGCACCTGACCAAGCACCCATGTCGACACACAAACACTAAACCTGAATCTGAATGTAAGAGTGTGCAGGGAGAGGTCACGGTCACTATTCATCTCGTTACTGCAGCAGCATGCACTTAAACTGACTCTGAGCCTTTCTTTTAGCCGGCGAAGAAGATGTCCCTGTTTGCTCCTGTACTGTTACTCTGGTCTGTTTCTCTGAATAAAGCTCTGTGATAAAAAACAGAGTTCATTCACTTACAAATAAATAAAAAAAATTAAAACAACAAAAACTAAAAATATATCGTAAAAGTGTATAAGGGCTTAGGGCTGAAGGTTTACGTGTACACGAGCATTGTGGTAGAAGTATATGATGTCCATCTCCATACTTCATTATGTCTCATACGTTGCTGCAGCTATTTCTGGGTTTATATATAATATATAATGTTTGTTTTACAGATTTGGTGCTAAGTTTAACCGTTTTACCTATCAAGAACTGATAAAAATGATCAGTACCACAATACTACATTAAGATACCAAGACCTCGAGGAACACTTTCTGCAAGACTTGAATTATTCAGCAACTGGATGTTGATCACTTGTGTAAAGTCCTCGGAAACCCCTTAAAATCGGTGTAGCTAGGAAATACACCCATCCTCTGAATGCTCTAATCGCTAGTTACCAGGATGTAGTAGTAGTAGTAGTAGTAGTCAGTGTAGCTAGGAAATACACCCATCCTCTGAATGCTCTAGGTCTCTAGTTACCAGGATGTAGTAGTAGTAGTAGTAGTTGTAGTAGTAGTAATAGTTGTAGTCAGTGTAGCTAGGAAAGCCATCCATCCTCTGAATGCTCTAATCTCTAGTTACCAGGATGTAGTAGTGGTAGTAGTAGTAGTAGTAGTAGTAGTAGTGTAGCTAGGAAATACACCATTCTGAAGTCTAATTTAGTTACAGGATGTAGTAGTAGTAGTAGTAGTAGTAGTGGTAGTCAGTGTAGCTAGGAAATCCACCCATCCTCTGAATGCTCTAATCTCTAGTTACCAGGATGTAGTAGTAGTAGTAGTAGTAGTAATAGTAGTAGTAGTCAGTGTAGCTAGGAAAGCCATCCATCCTCTGAATGCTCTAGGTCTCTAGTTACCAGTATGTAGTAGTAGTAGTAGTAGTAGTAGTAGTAGTAGTAGTAGTAGTCAGTGTAGCTAGGAAATACACCCATCCTCTGAATGCTCTAGTCTCTAGTTACCAGTATGTAGTAGTAGTAGTAGTAGTAGTAGTAGTAGTAGTAGTAGTAGTCAGTGTAGCTAGGAAATACACCCATCCTCTGAATGCTCTAGTCTCTAGTTACCAGGATGTGTAGTAGTAGTAGTAGTAGTAGTAGTAGTAGTCAGTGTAGCTAGGAAAGCCATCTATCCTCTGAATGCTCTAGGTCTCTAGTTACCAGGATGTAGTAGTAGTAGTAGTAGTAGTAGTAGTAGTAGTAGACATCATCCTTAAATCTTATTAAAGGGTAGTAGTAGTAAGTAGTAGTAGTCAGTGTAGCTAGTAGAGCCATCCATCCTCTGAATGCTCTAGTCTCTAGTTACCAGGATGTAGTATAGTAGTAGTGTGTAGTAGTAGTAGTAGTAGTAGTCAGTGTAGCTAGGAAATACACCCATCCTCTGAATGCTCTAGTCTCTAGTTACCAGGATGTAGTAGTAGTAGTAGTAGTAGTAGTAGTAGTCAGTGTAGCTAGGAAATCCATCTATCCTCTGAATGCTCTAGTCTCTAGTTACCAGGATGTAGTAGTAGTAGTAGTAGTAGTCAGTGTAGCTAGGAAAGCCATCCATCCTCTGAATGCTCTAGTCTCTAGTTACCAGGATGTAGTAGTAGTAGTAGTAGTAGTCAGTGTAGCTAGGAGAGCCATCCATCCTCTGAATGCTCTAGTCTCTAGTTACCAGGATGTGTAGTAGTAGTAGTAGTAGTAGTAGTAGTAGTAGTCAGTGTATTACATACAGGAACCTCTGTGGGGGCTGGGTTCAGTATCTCTAGATTAGTAGTAGTAGTATTTCCAGATATGTCAAACAGTTCCTGTAACAGCAGGCAGAAGTAGAGCAGTATAAAGACTCAGAGTACTAGATCCCACGGTGGACCACTTTACATCAGTACATACAGTAATAAAGGACCATGTGACCCAGCATCATCACTTCATTACCAAATATATGAATATATGATAAATACTGAGTTAATGGAGAAGGGGTAGGACTTCTAATCAGACATGTAATATTAATATTAATGTTGATTATTTGTTAATTTCGTTCAGTTCGTTATATGTTTACTGTTCATTTTATTTGTTATTCTTGTTTTGCTTTTTACTTCGATATTTGATCCATGTTTGAAATGAAGAACTGATTAAAAACAAAGTGAAACAGATGCTAAAGGAGATAGTAAAGGAAGCCCTGCAGCACCAGATGGAGGCCTCTCCGCCTGCAGCCACGTCAGCGAGCTCGTTGGAGATGAACTGGCGGCGGGGGGCGGCGGAAACAAACTGCTTCCCTGAACATACAGGAAGTCACAGACAAAGCAACATCCTGTTAGAGCTGAGAGGAGGACGGGTGCTTTGACCAGTTATGGCTGAATGGAGGCTGGAGGCCGGGATATGACGCTCATCCACTTACAAACATTTCCAGGTTGATTTGTAATTTATAAAAGGAAGTAGCACACTACACAAATAGTATATGTAGGGTTTTATAAATCTGTATTTTTTTGACCCTCATTTGAATGTACGCCAGCATTCAGCGTTAAATCTACACAGTTTTATGACTGAGATCCTTGGACATGGAAGTATTACGCTGAAGCTGTTTGTAGAAACTGATACAGATTGTTGTTTTTATGCATAAAGTAAAGAGACAGCTGGAGGAGGCGCACCTCGGATTACTGATTATATCGTCTCTTCTGTCCACGAAAGCTCTAATAGACGACTTATTCAACAGAATGAACGTACATGAAAATGAAAGCAATACAAGAGCCGACTGGAGGGAAATGATGGTACAGGCTTCAGTAAGGAGGAAGTGTGTGTCATTGATCAGCTGATTATCAGCTGTGGTTTCATCACAGACAGGAACAAACTCACACTGATGGTTTTCACACACGAAGAAAGAAATAACTCAATGCATGAAAGTATGAAAGAAAGAAAGATATTCCTTCATTAGTCCACAGTGGGGAAATTCAGTTTTACACTCTGTTGTTCACACAGTACATATACATGTCAATGGAGAGATGTCAGAGTGAGGGGGCTGCTCCTGACAAGCTCCCAGAGCACTTGGGGGTTTGGTGCCTTGCTCAGGGGCACCTCGGCAGTGCCCAAGAGGTAAACTGGCACCTCTCCAGCAACCAGTTGGTCTTGGTCCATGGGGGTCTTGAACCCGTGACGTCCCACTGATCAGTGGAGTCTGGAAAGGCCTAAAAACCATCTCAGGCCACAAGAAACCAGACTCCAAGGCTGTGGGAGACCTAAAGTGGGTGAATGATTTGAACCACTACTTTAACAGGTTCAATGAGTCACCTACACCTACCCCTCCCCCGGCCCAGTCCACCCTGCTGCAGTCCCCTCCATCTCCCACTTCAAGACAGTGCCCCCCCTCCTCCTCCTCCTTCACCACCTTCAGCTCAACAATAGCCCCCCCACTGACATCGACACCTACAGCTCTACCTATGGCTCCAGCAGACCCGTCACACAGACAACCCCCCTCTGCTCCACTACCCAACTCTACTCCCCCACCCCCCTCCTCTGCCTCTGACACACAGCCCCCCTGCTCCAGTTTGTCCTTCACGACACTTCAGGTGAAGAACCAGTTCATGAAGATGAATGTGAGGAAGGCTACGGGTCCAGATGGCATCAGCTCCAGGCTCCTGAAGTCCTGCGCAGACCAGCTGTGTGGGACTTTTGGACGTCTATTCAACCTGAGCCTGAAGCTGAGGAAAGGTACCACAACTGTGGAAGACATCCTGCGTGGTACCTGTGCCCAAGACCCCACACCCCAAGGACCCCAGCAGCTTCAGGCCGGTGGCATTAACATCCCACCTGATGAAGGCCCTGGAGCGCCTGGTCCTCCAACATCTCCGCCCTGTGGTGAGTCCATCCATGGACCCACTACAGTTTGCCTACCAACCTGGCATTGGGGTGGATGATGCCGTCATCTTCCTTGTGGACCGAGCTCTGTCTCACCTGGAGAAGCCTGGGAGCACTGTGAGGATCATGTTCTTTGATTTCTCCAGTGCATTCAACACCATCCAGCCGACACTTCTGGGGGACAAACTGGAGACTGCAGGGGTAGATCACCATCTTACATCCTGGATACTGGACTACCTCACAAACCGCCCACAGTTTGTGAGGACACAGGACTTCATTTCAGACACGGTGGTCTGCAGTGTGGGGGCCCCGCAGGGAACGGTTCTGGCTCCGTTCCTCTTCACGCTCTACACTGCAGACTTCACTTACAACTCACCAACCTGTCACCTGCAGAAGTTCTCTGATGACTCTGCTATCGTCGGCCTCATCACTGATGGGGACGATGGGGAGTACAGAGAACTTTCCCAGGACTTCGTGGACTAGTGCCTGAGGAACCACCTCCAGATCAACGCGGGGAAAACTAAAGAGCTGGTGGTGGATTTCCGCAGGCAAACTCATCCCCCTCCAACACCGGTGAACATCCAGGGATCAGACTTTGAGATGGTGACATCTTATAAATACCTGGGTGTTCACCTGAACAATAAACTGGACTGGACAACAAACTCCTCTGAACTCCATAAGAAAGGCCAGAGCAGGCTGTATCTGCTCAGGAGACTGAGGTCTTTTGGAGTGCAGGGGACACTCCTGAAAACATTTTATGACACTGTTGTGGCATCAGCCATATTTTATGGAGTGGTTTGCTGGGGCAGCAGCATCACAGCTGCAGACAGGAAGAGGCTGGATAAGATTATTAAAAGGGCCAGCTCTGTCCTGGGATGCTCTCTGGACTCAGTGCAGGTGGTGGGAGAGAGGAGGACGATGGCTAAGCTGTCATCCATGATGGAGAAGGACTCCCACCCCATGAGAGACACCATCAGAGCTCTGGAGAGCTCCTTCAGTGACAGGCTGCTACACCCTAAGTGTACGAAGGAGCGTTACAGAAGGTCCTTCCTGCCTGTAGCTGTTAGACTCCACAACCAGCACTGCTCCCAGTAGACCACATACACTCCACAACCAGCACTGCTCCCAGTAGACCACATACACATTCACAACAAACTGACCGGACACAAGTGCAATAAGGACTTTATGTACAATTATATCATTGATATGATGGACACATTTTTTCTGTCTTTACTTTTTTCTATTTTCTATTATGTATATACTAATTTATTTTTATTTGTATTGCTGCTGTAACGTGTAAATTTCCCCACTGTGGGACTAATAAAGGAATATCTTATCTTATCTTATCTTATCTCCACGTCCTAACCCAAGTCCTTACAGACTGAGCTACTGCTGCCCCATGACATGACAGTGAATGAATAAAATAAAATAAGAGAAGTCAACTCCAGATGCATCCAAATCTGCTCTGGGACAGGTATTAGCTTAAACAATGCCCCTGAACACCCCACGGGGACAGGTATTAGCTTAAAGAATGCCCCTGAACACCCCACGGGGACAGGTATTAGCTTAAACAATGCCCCTGAACACCCCACGGGGACAGGTATTAGCTTAAACAATGCCCCTGAACACCCCACGGGGACAGGTATTAGCTTAAACAATGCTCCTGAACATCCCATGGGGACAGGTATTAGCTTAAACAATGCCCCTGAACACCCCACGGGGACAGGTATTAGCTTAAACAATGCCCCTGAACACCCCACGGGGACAGGTATTAGCTTAAACAATGCCCCTAAACACCCCATAGGGACAGGTATTAGCTTAAACAATGCCCCTGAACACCCCACGGGGACAGGTATTAGCTTAAACAATGCTCCTGAACACCCCACGGGGACAGGTATTAGCTTAAACAATGCCCCTGAACACCCCACGGGGACAGGTATTAGCTTAAACAATGCCCCTGAACACCCCATAGGGACAGGTATTAGCTTAAACAATGCCCCTGAACACCCCACAGGGACAGGTATTAGCTTAAACAATGCCCCTGAACACCCCACGGGGACAGGTATTAGCTTAAACAATGCCCCTGAACACCCCATAAGGACAGGTATTAGCTTAAACAATGCCCCTGAACACCCCACGGGGACAGGTATTAGCTTAAACAATGCCCCTGAACACCCCACGGGGACAGGTATTAGCTTAAACAATGCCCCTGAACACCCCACGGGGACAGGTATTAGCTTAAACAATGCCCCTGAACACCCCACGGGGACAGGTATTAGCTTAAACAATGCCCCTGAACACCCCACGGGGACAGGTATT
>CAMQGK010000032.1:557500-690000 GCA_947000775.1 Pterois miles
TACATTTAAAGCATCTCTTCAAGTTTTTGAATAAAGCTTTGAATGTCTACCGCCTGCCATTTCATACAGGTGTACACAGGAGTAAACAGTTTGTCTGCAGAGAAAATGTGTTTTCTAAAAGGCTAAATGCCAACAAACCTGGTTTACTGAAGCAGTATGGCCCCAAAACAAACAGATCAACAGTTTGCTGAGATAACTACTCAGATCTGTGAAAAACTGGAGTGAAAAGTATGTAGTTCAGATGGATGGCTATGCTAACACAGTAGCTGCTTCATCAACGCTCAGCAGAATGTCGACTCGAAATAAATAAATTAATAATAAATGAATAATAATAATAATAATAAATCCATCAGCTCCGTATTTAGTTATACAATAGACAGTATATTATAATACACATACATTTATACACAGAATTGACCGGTCTGTATACTATGTGGGCCGATCGAAGCTCTTTGTGCCCAAAGACGGCTGCAATATTTTCTCTCCTGCAGCTGTGATTCAGTGTCAGGATGTCAGTACTGACAGAAGGACAATGTCAGCGCTGATAAGATAAGATAAGATAAGATGAACCTTTATTAATCCCTGGAGGGAAATTCGGGCTTTGGGCTCTGTCTGTCTGTGTTGATATGAAAGTGTATGTGAGCGCTCAGCGGCGGTTTGTCCTCTGTAGTATCTGACAAATATTAGCAAAATAATTGACGACAGAACACATTAAGAATTTGTATTGATTGCACAGATCTCGTTAGACCTCTACTACTATTTCAGAAAAATATTAAAAAGTCCACTGAAAGCTCTGCATCTACGCCATACAGATATTTATATTTATGGACTTAATGAACGAACAAACCTTTTTATTGATTATCTTTACATTACACTTTTAGAAGTTGAGTTGATTCCATCAGTTCACATGATTTTTTGGTTTATTTTTTTTTTTAGTTATTTTAGGCAGTTTTACTTATAAATAATTAAATTTAAAACCAATACATGGGATTACAAGGAAACACATGTCCCCCTTTAAAACAGCCTTGTAGATTTCTGTCGTGCCTTTATGTCTCTAGTGAGTCACTGTGGCAGGTCCTGGTAAAGCTTACAGTGAAGGCATCACTACATAAATAAGAGATATTAAATAAGGTCTAACGGTGAATTACAACAGTTCTGAATAGGCTAGTTTTAAATATTAATATCTGCAGTATTTACAGAAGCCTGACACTCTTTTACTGTAATTCCCTACATGTTTACAGTCATTAAAATCTGCAGTAATTAAGATCAGTGGAAATGATGAGATGGTGACACTAGAAAGTGCCAGAGGAATCAAATTTGGCTTTTATGGTTGTATTTCGTTGCAGGTGGGTGGGGATGGGGGGTGGCGTGGACCCGGACCCTCGTCACTGCCTGCATCAAGTTTCTCACCCGTTTTATTAAATATAGATATAGATATAGACCCATTACCAAACACCTTGTATTATGAGCTGTAATGAGAAAAAAATGTGCATTTAAGATCTGAATCACTGAGCAGCAGGCAGCAGTAATGAAGTCATCTATTCTGGTGACACGGTTTTCACATTAAGACATTTCTCACAAGAGCTATGAGATTTACAATAAGTGAGACTTTGAAAAATGCTGTTAAAATATTTGCACAATTGAACACTTTATATTATCAATGATGTGTTCAAATTACAGCATGTGCTCCACAAAATATCCTCATGTGTAAACGACAAAATACCTAGTTTGACTTTGCTGTAAAAACAGCCTGTACCATGTGAGGCGTGACCCCCCTGAGGCGTGACCCACCTGAGGCGTGACCCACCTGAAGCGTGACCCACCTGAGGCGTGACCCACCTGAAGCGTGACCCACCTGAAGCGTGACCCACCTGAGGCGTGACCCACCTGAGGCGTGACCCACCTGAAGCGTGACCCACCTGAAGCATGACCCACCTGAGGCGTGACCCACCTGAAGCCCACCTGAAGCATGACCCACCTGAAGCGTGACCCACCTGAGGCGTGACCCACATGAAGCGTGACCCACCTGAAGCGTGACCCACCTGAGGCGTGACCCACCTGAAGCGTGACCCACCTGAAGCGTGACCCACCTGAAGCATGACCCACCTGAGGCGTGACCCACCTGAAGCCCACCTGAAGCATGACCCACCTGAAGCGTGACCCCCCTGAGGCGTGACCCACCTGAAGCGTGACCCCCCTGAGGCGTGACCCACCTGAAGCGTGACCCACCTGAGGCATGACCCACCTGAAGCGTGACCCACCTGAAGCGTGACCCCCCTGAGGCATGACCCACCTGAGGCGTGACCCACCTGAGGCGTGACCCACCTGAAGCCCACCTGAAGCGTGACCCACCTGAAGCGTGACCCACCTAAAGCCCACCTGAAGCGTGACCCACCTGAAGCGTGACCCACCTGAAGCGTGACCCACCTGAGGCGTGACCCACCTGAAGCCCACCTGAGGCGTGACCCACCTGAGGCATGACCCACCTGAGGCGTGACCCACCTGAGGCGTGACCCCCCTGAGGCGTGACTCACCTGAAGCCCACCTGAAGCGTGACCCACCTGAAGCGTGACCCACCTGAAGCCCACCTGAAGCGTGACCCACCTGAAGCATGACCCACCTGAAGCTTGACCCCCCTGAGGCGTGACCCACCTGAAGCGTGACCCACCTGAAGCGTGACCCACCTGAAAGCACCCCTGAAGCGTGACCCACCTGAAGCGTGACCCACCTGAGGCGTGACCCACCTGAAGGCGTGACCCACCTGAAGCGTGACCCCCCTGAAGCACCCCTGAAGCGTGACCCACCTGAAGCGTGACCCACCTGAGGCGTGACCCACCTGAGGCGTGACCCCCCTGAGGCGTGACCCACCCCCCCAGGTGGGTGCTGACGGCTGGATCCACAGACAAACATCACAAAGAAATGAAAACAAGTATGATAAAAGAAAAGTAGCTTTCTGTAGATCCGCTGGCAAATATTTAGTGAGATTTGATACTGACTGCAGAGCTGCGTGCCGTTTCCTCCTCCCGAACCCTGAAACTGTCATAAAGTGCCGTTGAGCTGTTCAGGTAATATGTGCTCAGTTGTCAAAAGGACGTCAGTGTGAGAAACCCGAAGGACCAGAAACTGTAGCTGCAGGTGGACCAGAGCTGGAGAGCATAAATAAATAAAGCCAGAAATAAAAGGCATAAACATGGTTATGAATAGAGACCAAGTGTGCTCACATCCAGGCAAATACTAGATACTGAGGTGTCAGACAAAAAGACAAAAAGAAACTTAGCTGCAGGGCTCAACAGATAACAAATAAATAAATAAAGAGTTGATTTAGATTTTTCTCTCGTGTTCACGTGACTAAAGGAAAACTGGCAGTGAAGATGTTGAAAATGATCATATTTATGTGCTCAAGATAAAGATGAGTGCATCTTCTGAGACTTCATGGGCTCCCAGTTTCTCAACTTATACCTTCAGCAAACAAATAAGCACATCACAGACTGCATCAGTTGTCTTTTAGCTTCTGTACAGAGACCAGATTAAAGACCAAGGACTTGTTTTGTGGGTCTGATGCCTCTCTGATCATATCCTCTCTGATCCGTCACAAGCCAAGTGTTCACAGTCTGTGGTGTCAAATATTGTTTCTGGCATGTTGAATTAGCGAAGATATTGGCTCATCCAATCACCTTCTCTGCGCTGTCAGTAGGCTGTTGTGAAGCCTTCTGGCAGTCAGCTGATTTCTCGTCGACTCAAGCGCCTTACATGTAACTACAGCCGATAGGCTGATTCCAGATGAGGGTGGAAGACCGAAGTAGTCGAGCAGATGAAGAGAAACACTTCCTGAGGACATGCAGCGAAGAAACAGGCTGAAAGCTGCAGAGTTCATGTTGTGTTGGCAGAGAGGGCCCTGAGGGCTGACAGTCAGCTGTAGAAAGACCAGCGCTGTCCACGGGCTGTTCGTCAAATCCCTCAAAGTCACATCAGACATACAGGATGTTGGACTGAATGGAGACGCTGATACAAGATGACCACACTCAGAAACAGCATGTCGACGCTCAAACAGCAACGTCCAAACTGAATACGTGCTGAGTAAACGGGCTGTACAGCACCATATTCATTCACCATCTCAGCCCGGCTGTTTCTCCTCTGTCTGCAGAAGCTGGCGTCCAGCGAGCAGAGACCTTCTCATTCTGTCTGAATGGAGCTTTATTGATCATTTATGAGCATTTAGTCTGCTTTAGCCCAGACTTTCCAACACAGCGTGTGGACTGTGGCAGCGGCTTATATCCCAGTGCTGTGGAAACTGATGCAGCATTTAGATTCTCTGATTTTCTCTGACTGTGACTTTAAGGTTTAGCAGCATTGCATTCATCTGCTTTTTGTGTCATTTTGGTTACTCCTCACCACCTCCTCGTCCTGACTCCCCTCATCCATTATTCCCATGGTCCAGAAAGAAGCATTTAATCATTGCACTAAGTACTCCTTCCTGTTTCTTTTCTTTTTAAACCTGCCTTGCATATCAGTTTTTTTTTTTTTAATGTAATCTTTTAATCTGGCTTTGACACTACCATGATCTCACCATGGTCTAGACTGAAAGTAGCCGAATAGAATGAAACATAAATAATGAAATTAAAACAATAGAACAGGCAAATAAAGAAACAAGTACATACTGCACATGTTTAAACAATTACATATACACAAACATATGCATATACATCAGCACAGAAGCTAACAAACGGCAGCGAGACCATCTTCAGCCAAACGCTCATGGGTCAGTGTTGTACAGCTAATGCAGGCCACTACCTTTAACTCGCCCTATGCAGTCAGGCCAAGTCCAGACGGGCTCCATATCATCTGTCATTAACATACTGGATGAGATTTACCGGCTAGCTCATGTTAGCTAACCAGCTAAACTGCAACTAACTGGTTTCCTCTGTAATCAAGCCTGCCATGCAGAGCACATGGTAACGCTAACTTTAGCCATAACGAATGGAGTCACCTCAGTCTGTTGTTAACATTAAACTGGTTAACCCGAACGTTAAATAATAGAACCCTAACGTTAAATAACAGAACCCTAACGCTGAATAATAGAACCCTAACATTAAATAACAGAACCCTAATGTTGAATAATAGAACCCTAACGTTAAATAACAGAACCCTAATGTTAAATAATATAACCCTAACGTTAAGTAATATAACCCTAACGTTAAATAATAGAACCCTAACGTTAAGTAATAGAACCCTAACGTTAAATAATAGAACCCTAACGTTAAATAATAGAACCCTAATGTTAAATAATAGAACCCTAAGTTAAATAATAGAACCCTAACGTTAAATAACAGAACCCTAATGTTAAATAATATAACCCTAACGTTAAGTAATATAACCCTAACGTTAAATAATAGAACCCTAACGTTAAGTAATAGAACCCTAACGTTAAATAACAGAACCCGAATGTTAAATAATATAACCCTAACGTTAAATAATAGAACCCTAACGTTAAATAATAGAACCCTAACGTTAAATAACAGAACCCTAATGCTGAATAATAGAACCCTAACATTAAATAACAGAACCCTAATGTTGAATAATAGAACCCTAACGTTAAATAACAGAACCCTAATGTTAAATAATATAACCCTAACGTTAAGTAATAGAACCCTAACGTTAAGTAATAGAACCCTAACGTTAAGTAATAGAACCCTAACGTTAAATAACAGAACCCTAATGTTAAATAATATAACCCTAACGTTAAATAATAGAACCCTAACGTTAAGTAATAGAACCCTAACGTTAAATAACAGAACCCTAATGTTAAATAATATAACCCTAACGTTAAGAAATATAACCCTAACGTTAGATAATAGAACCCTAACGTTAAGTAATAGAACCCTAGCGTTAAATAACAGAACCCGAACGTTAAATAATAGAACCCTAACGTAACCAGTCTGTCAACAGATTTATAGTGAATCACTCCTTACAGTTGAGTGAGTCAAATAAAATCAGCCTGATCGGACAGTTACGATAATCTCTGCTCTCTGGATTAACGTTTAACGATCTATAGATCTACAGCATTGCTATAACATTATGATGATCAGTTAGAGAATTTATCGGCAGTCAAGTTACAAGGAGCAAAAATGTGTAAATGTATCTTTGTAAATTGATGATCAAAAAATGTAAATAATCATGTCGGTTTGACGTTACAGTAAGGAATAAGGTCTCCCGTAGGTTTAATCTTGGTTATACTGGTTAATCAGGTTACTAGCCTAAACAGCTTTTTAGGTTACGGTTTTGCTGGTTTATCCACAAACTGATGCGACAGCCAATGTGAGCTTGCAGAGCCGGCCGAGCCAATCAGAGACCTTTATGGTGGCTTACGGTCCCACGGCCAGCAGAGGACGCCCTGGAGAGAGAGGAGGAAAAATAACATAAAAGAATAAATCTCTGTATTAAGCGTCATTAGAAGAATAATGGTTATTAATTTAGTTATTATGGTAAATGTTATGATTAGGTTTAAATGGGGGACCCAAACGCAGAAAGGATGAGCTGGCAGCCGTCAAAGTTCATTGATTTAATGAAAAGCAAACTTACTCACAGAAGATAATCCACTAAACTAAAGTCGAACGGAGCAAACGCTGGAAAAACCTTCTCAAGGGAGAAATGAGAAACACCATCCGAAGTGAAGGGAACCCCGGCTGAAATCCAGGAAACAGACAAAGGCAAGAAGGACTAGAAATAGAAATGACACAAGTGATGAGTGACTTTCAAAATAAAACAGGAAACAAACTATGACAGGAAGTGAAAAGAGACATGACATAAGAGGGACAAAATAAAACAGGAACACTTGAATGAATGAATATAACAGAAAACCTAAAATCCAAGAAACCAAAATCACAATTACAGAATCAATAATGCACCAAAAGATGAAACTAACCAGACATTACACCTCCATAACAGCTAATAACTATATACCAGTGCTGACATCACAGACTCAGGTCGACCCCACTCCTGTAAATCTATATAAAAACCAGGACCGTGACAGTAAATCAGCTGCCCTGGCGGCTGTCGGAGTGTGTGGGTGTCATCGCCACTGGTCACAGGGTCAGTAGAAAGAAACCCTTATGATGGAGGGGTTCCAGCTGACTCCGGTCCCAGCCAAAGGTAAGCCTGATCTTGAGTCGGAGGTCCTGGGCGACACCGAGTCGGTTTCTGTCTCCCAGCTCCTCATGTCCATTCAGCTGAACAGGCCACCATCTGTGTCCGGTCGGAGGTCTGGCCACATCAGCCCCCTGCCCCTGTTGCAACGGTCCAACGTTCCCATCTGGCTCACCACTGGACCTACGACAGCCAGGTCATAACTTGCCGCCGGCTGCCCTCCGGGCCCTCAAGACTCTGTGGCCAAGTTTCAGTATATTTCTGTCGCTGTGGCTGTGCTCCAGGGGGGTCACCGTCTTTGGTCTCTTGAGGGGTCCCAACTTCATGGCCATCCTCCAGTTTAGTTCCACCTCTGTAGCTGTCTTCCAGTGGTCCCACCTCCAGGGTCATCCTCCAGAGGGATCCCATTTCTCTGGTCATTCTCCAGGGGTGCCTCGCCTACATGGCTTTCCTTCTGAGGCGTTGCACCATCAGCCTCTTGCTCAACCTCCGGATGGTTCCTCCCTTTGTTGCCAGCCACCGGTGCAGTCCTGCCTTCTCCTCCAACCACCACCGAGGTCCTACCTCCGCCAGAGCCTCCTGACAAGTCCCCCCGTCTGTCCTGCCCAGGGGCATCCATCTGAGGGGTCCTACTTATCGGCTCTCCAGCCTCCAGGGTGTCACACCATCCACCTGAATTCTCTTGCTCTGGCTCTGCCTCCAGGCCATCATCCCTGTCCAGCCCCTGGTTCTTCGGTTCCCTACCCACTTGTCCCTGAGTCTCATCATCCTGCCCGTGTTTACCCTGTTTCATTCAGTGTTTGAGTTTCAGGTTTATTTCTTGTGATCATACTTTTGGATTAGGTTTGCTGCTACCTGCCTAATGGACCAGCTGCATTTTGTTCACTACATAAGTTTTCTATTATAAAGCCATTGAACTCTGCCTGCTGACTCCCCATCCTCACCTGCGTTTGTGTTCAAGTTTAATATCCTGAAAAAACATGACATCTGTGTGTGCAATCTGTAGAGGCTACCTGAACACCCACTGTAGTTCTTATTCAGCCTTGTGAAGGGCTCATAGCATGGGTGGAGTACGCTCTCAAAAAGTAGAAAATGCAAGTCTAAAATAATCCAAGTCAAAATCAAAATGCCAGAGTTGTTTAAAATGACCAGCATTCACCAGGTCAATTACCCTTTTGTTGGGATTATATTCCACCCATGCAATGAGCAATGAGCACAGTACACCTGAAGGATCCATGGAGCACCTGATTACCACAAAGACCCAGTAGTGCTTCTGGACCCAGTAGTGCTTCTGGACCCAGTAGTGCTTCTGGACCCAGTAGTGCTTCTGGACCCACTAGTGCTTCTGGACCCACTAGTGCTTCTGGACCCAGTAGTGCTTCTGGACCCACTAGTGCTTCTGGACCCAGTAGTGCTTCTGGACCCACTAGTGCTTCTGGACCCAGTAGTGCTTCTGGAGCCAGTAGTGCTTCTGGACCCAGTAGTGCTTCTGGACCCAGTAGTGCTTCTGGACCCACTAGTGCTTCTGGACCCAGTAGTGCTTCTGGACCCACTAGTGCTTCTGGACCCAGTAGTGCTTCTGGACCCAGTAGTGCTTCTGGACCCAGTAGTGCTTCTGGACCCAGTAGTGCTTCTGGACCCAGTAGTGCTTCTGCCCAGCTCACCCGCTGTAATTCTGCTGGATCCCTGTGGGTAGTTAGCATGGGGTTAGCATTATTGAGTCTGTCCAGGAGAGCAAGCAGGCTAGCTGTTATATTTTTAAAATCTCTGTTAAAACACACTTTTTTTTAGACTTGCTTTCTCTGAATCATTTCTTCTTTCGTTCTACTGGTTCATACTGTGTTTTTGTACTTATGCCTTGCTTGTCATTTTTACAGTATCAACTATATATTTTTTAGCACTTCCTGTTAATTTGTGCTGCTTGTAATGTATTTGTGAAGCACTTTGTAACTTGTTGTGAAAGGTGCATATAAATAAAGGTATTACTGTTAACAAACCCAGATTTCAGCCCATGTAATTCCCATGTAACACCCACAGCTTGAAGATGTTTCCCTGCTGGCCTCTCCCAACACCCACAATAAATCTGCTAATAATCCATGTGGGACATTGACATGGGGCCATTATGGAGCCTGTGAACAATCACATATAGGGCCCATTTTTCAGCTGATTTTCTATCCACATGTGCCCCACATACCAATGTTGCAGCTGTGGAGGGAGCTGTGAGCTCATAGTCGTGCCACATTTTTTCATTTGAAAATGAATAATAATATTTTTGTGTTGTATGGCAGCCTGCTCTTTAACAGGGAGAGAGAGAGAGAGAGAGAGAGAGAGAGAGAGAGAGAGAGCGCTTCACAGTAAACCTCTCTATGAAGCTCTGTCGTTCGCCTCCTCTGGCTCATAGCGGCAGCCAGCGGCAGTCTAGAGAACCGAGCAGTACTCTGAGAATGAAGATGGAGAAAGAAAAGAGACGTACTGTACATCCATGAGAGAGAGACAGTGATAGAGAGATATAGTAGAGAGAAAGAAAAAGGTGTCCCATGTTGACGACTGTGAGGACGACGCTGAGTTTGTCTGCAGATTGATATTTCTGCAGTATTTGATTAAGTAAATGAAGAGGGACGTCCACTGAGCTCAGCCAGTTGTGACACATTCAGAGCACAAGTCAGTTCACTGAAAACCAGTGGAGGACAAGTCAGCTGCAGCAGGCAGGGTTCACTGGAGACGTCGCATTCAGGAGATGGGACTGTACGTGACCCCCGGTGGGCCGGTGGGCCGGTGGGCCGGTGGGCCGGTGGGCTGGTGGGCCGCTGGTGGGCCGGTGGGCCGCTGGGCTGGTGGGCCGCTGGGCTGGTGGGCCGCTGCTGGGCCGGTGGGCCGCTGGGCTGGTGGGCCGCTGCTGGGTCGGTGGGCCGCTGGGCTGGTGGGCCGCTGGGCTGGTGGGCCGCTGCTGGGTCGGTGGGCCGCTGCTGGGCCGCTGGGCTGCTGGGCTGGTGGGCCGCTGCTGGGTCGGTGGGCCGGTGGGCCGGCAGACTGGAGACTATGAAAGGGAGGGCCGTGATCACTCTCCCACTCTCTCCACCACCTTTGTCAGTCCCTCTCTCTATCTATCTATCTATCTATCTATCTATCTATCTATCTATCTATCTATCTATCCATCTCTCTACATATCTATCTACCGATGGATTCCTCAGGACCTACACAAACCCAGCTGACGTCAAAGAACCAGCAGCAACGGAAACCTGGTTGCCTCACGTCGCCTTTGTCTAGAAACATATACAGAAATATAGACAAATATACAGAAATATAGACAAATATACAGAAATATAGAAAAATACAGAAATATAGACAAATATACAGAAATAAGAAAATATACAGAAATATAGACAAAATACAGAAATATAAACACATAACAGGAGGTAAACACATAACAGAAATAGCAATAAGAATGCAAATAATAAATAGAAATAAAGAAATATAGACAAACATACAGAAATATAAACACATATACAGGAGTGTAAACACATATACAGAAATATAGACACATATACAGAAATATAGACAAATATATTGAAAAATAGACAAAAATACATAAAAATAGAAAAAAATATATAAATATAGACACATAAACATAAATATAGACAAATATATAGAATATAGAAAATATACATAAATATAGACAATATAAGAAATATAGACAAACAAAGGAAAATAGAAAATAAATAGAAAAAAAGAAAAAAAATAAAAAAAGACACAAAAAAGAAAAAAAGAAAAAAAAAAAGAAAAAAACCATATACAGAGTGTAAACACATATACAGAAATATAGACACATATACAGAAATATAGACACATATACAGAAATATAGACACATATACAGAAATATAGACACATATACAGGAATGTAGAAAAATATACAGAAATATAGACACATATACAGAAATATAGACACATATACAGAAATATAGACAAGCATACAGAAATAAGATAAGATAAGATAAGATAAGATAAGATATTCCTTTATTGGTCCCACAGTGGGGAAATTCACACATTACAGCAGCAAAGTGGATAGTGCAATAAAGACAAGAAGCATAGATTTAAAAACAGTATTAATACAATAAAATAAATAGATTAGTATATACATAATAGAAAAAGTAAAGCCAGAAGTATGTCTTTTATATCAGTAAATAAGTTTGTTGTGACTGTGATTGTGGTTTACTGGGAGCAGTGCTGGTTGTGAATGTGTATGTGGTCTACTGGGAGCAGTGCTGGTTGTGAGTGTGTATGTGGTCTACTGGGAGCAGTGCTGGTTGTGAGTGTGTATGTGGTCTACTGGGAGCAGTGCTGGTTGTGGATGTGTATGTGGTCTACTGGGAGCAGTGCTGGTTGTGAATGTGTATGTGGTCTACTGGGAGTAGTGCTGGTTGTGAATGTGTATGTGGTCTACTGGGAGCAGTGCTGGTTGTGGATGTGTATGTGGTTTACTGGGAGCAGTGCTGGTTGTGAATGTGTATGTGGTCTACTGGGAGCAGTGCTGGTTGTGGATGTGTATGTGGTCTACTGGGAGCAGTGCTGGTTGTGGATGTGTATGTGGTCTACTGGGAGCAGTGCTGGTTGTGGAGTCTAACAGCTGCAGGCAGGAAGGACCTTCTGTAACGCTCCTTCGTACACTTAGGGTGTAGCAGCCTGTCACTGAAGGAGCTCTCCAGAGCTCTTTAGTTTTCCCCGCGTTGATCTGGAGGTGGTTCTGCAGGTACCAGTCCACGAAGTCCTGGGAAAGTTCTCTGTACTCCCCATCATCCCCATCAGTGATGAGGCCAACGATAGCAGAGTCGTCAGAGAACTTCTGCAGGTGACAGGTTGGTGAGTTGTAAGTGAAGTCTGCAGTGTAGAACGTGAAGAGGAACGGAGCCAGAACCGTTCCCTGCGGGGCCCCCACACTGCAGACCACCGTGTCTGAAATGAAGTCCTGTGTCCTCACATACTGTGGGCGGTCTGTGAGGTAGTCCAGTACCCAGGATGTTAGATGGTGATCTACCCCTGCAGTCTCCAGTTTGTCCCTCAGAAGTGTCGGCTGGATGGTGTTGAAAGTACTGGAGAAATCAAAGAACATGATCCTCACAGTGCTCCCAGGTTTCTCCAGGTGAGACAGAGTTCGGTCCAACAGGAAGATGACGGCATCGTCCACCCCAATGCCAGGTTGATAGGCAAACTGTAGTGGGTCCATGGATGGACTCACCACAGGGCGGAGATGTTGGAGGACCAGGCGCTCCAGGGCCTTCATCAGGTGGGATGTTAATGCCACCGGCCTGAAGCTGCTGGGGTCCTTGGGGTGTGGGGTCTTGGGCACAGGTACCACGCAGGATGTCTTCCACAGTTGTGGTACCTTCCTCAGCTTCAGGCTCAGGTTGAATAGATGTCCAAAAGTCCCACACAGCTGGTCTGCGCAGGACTTCAGGAGCCTGGAGCTGATGCCATCTGGACCCGTAGCCTTCCTCACGTTCATCTTCTTGAACTGGTTCTTCACCTGAAGTGTTGTGAAGGACAAACTGGAGCAGGGGGGCTGTGTGTCAGAGGCAGAGGAGGGGGGGGGTGGGGGGGCAGGGCTGAGTAGTGGAGCAGAGGGGGGTTGTTGTAGAGCTGGAGCCATAGGTGTTAATGCAGGTGTTGGTGTCAGTGGGGGGGCTATTGTTGAGCTGAAGGTGGTGAAGGAGGAGGAGGAGGGGGGGCACTGTCTTGAATAAATATATGAAAAAATATAGACATATATACAGAAATATAAACAAATATACAGAAATATAGACAAATATTAGACACATATAAGAAATATAGAAATAAGAAATATAGCAAATATAGAAATATAGAAATATAAGAAATATAGAAATTAAAAATATAAAATAAGAAATAAAAAATAAGAAATATAGAAAATATAAGAAATATAGACACATATAAGAAATATAGAAAAATAAGAAATATAGACAAATATAAAAATATAGCAAAATAAGAAATATAGCAATATAAGAAATAAGCAAATATAAGAAATAAGCAATATAAGAAATATAGCAATATAAGAAATATAGACAAATATAAGAAATATAGAACATAAAGAAATAAGCAATAAAGGAGGTAACACATAACAAAATATAGCACATAAAGAAATAAGCAATATAAGAAATATAGAAAACATAAGAAATATAGAAATATAAGAAATAAGACACATATACAGAAATATAGACAAATATACAGAAATATAGACACATATACAGAAATATAGACAAAATAAGATAGAATAAAAGAAAAATAAGAAATAAAAAAAAATAAAAGTTAATATAATGTGTATGTGATGTGATGATGAATGATGATGTGAAATGAAATTGTAGAAATGAAGAGAAGAAGGCTTTGAATGGGGATTTTCCGTTTCTGTATGGTATGCAGCTGAAAAAATAATGATTATGGAGAGGTGTAGAGTGATGGGGCTGTTGACAAGGCCGAGAGTTGGGGGTTTGGTGCTGTAGGGGCCTGGAGTGCAAGAGGTAAACTGGCATGTCGCTGTTTGGTCATGTGGGCTTGCGGTGCGGCAGCCTCCTAAGCTGGCTCTGCCGCATATAGACAAATATAAGAAATATAGAAAAATAAGAAATATAGAAAATATACAGAAATATAGACAATATACAGAAATATAGACAAATATACAGAAATATAGACACATATACAGAAATATAGACACACATACAGAAATATAGACAAATATACAGAAATATAGACACATATACAGAAATATAGACAAATATACAGAAATATAGACACATATACAGAAATATAGACAAATATACAGAAATATAGACAAATATACAGAAATATAGACAAATATACAGAAATATAGACACATATACAGAAATATAGACAAATATACAGAAATATAGACACATATACAGAAATATAGACAAACATACAGAAATATAGACAAATATACAGAAATATAGACAAATATACAGAAATATAGACAAATATACAGAAATATAGACACATATACAGAAATATAGACAAACATACAGAAATATAGACAAATATACAGAAATATAGACACATATACAGAAATATAGACAAACATACAGAAATATAGACAAATATACAGAAATATAGACACATATACAGAAATATAGACAAATATACAGAAATATAGACAAACATACAGAAATATAGACAAATATACAGAAATATAGACACATATACAGAAATATAGACACATATACAGAAATATAGACACATATACAGGAGTGTAAACAAAAATACAATAAAGTTCCTTCTTTTTCTCTTTGTTTAAATCCATACTTTTGTCATTACGCTCCGGTGTTGGCAGCTTCTTTCAGCAGTGAATCAGAATCAGCCCAGTGTGAGGCGTTCAGGGACCCGGACGGATCCAACCCGTTCAGGTACTCGAGGATGAATTCCGGTAGTAGGACTGTGTGGAGGGTCAGTTAAGTTTGTTATAGTGAGATTTTCACATCGACATGGGACGGCAGGACTTAGCGTCGGCGAGAAGACGCTGTTCTGGATTCTTTTTATACATTAAATGAAGAACAAGCTCCAATACCTCAGCGACAAAATTCACTTTTTATACCACCACATGATACAATTCATCACACCGACATGACAACGTAGTGTTTGCTTGGTTAATGTTGCCTTCATCAATATTACTATATTCACAGCGGGACAAACGCTCAGAGACGAATCCAGAGAGAACGATCACTTGATTGTGCAGCTCATTGTTTTCCTTTAACATTCCGTAACTTTAGTGTTTTAGTTCATTCTCACTGATCTCACCTGCGTTGTTATTTCATCGTCAGCAGCAGGCAGCTGTTTCCAGTGAAAACGGTACGTCTAGTTGGCGACTAGCTGGTGAACACAGCTTAAGAGCCCCAGATACTTTACTGTGGGGTTAATGAAAGTCTAAACAGAGCAAAAAGGACAGTGAATATTGGACACTTATCAGCTGACCAAGAACACATGACCGGCTAGCACATTCACCGTTTCAACCTAAGACGGCGATAATATAACAGTGTCACTGTCTTTTCCACCGTGGATCCAAGAGCACTGAAATTTCATTTATACGGTATGTTGTGTATGTAATATATTCGACAATAAAGCTGACTTTGACTTGGTTGAATTTTGGTGGTGAAGGTTGGGATGGGGAAGATCACTGTAACAGTTAAAGTCATCCAACGTGACTACTGTAATGGCCTCCGTTAGGTGCAACCATCCGCCTCCATCAACCTCTTCCCTAAGAGGTACTGTGGTGCTAGAACTGCATCAAACTACCTGGCCTTTGCTTCTGAGAGAGGGCAGTCATTAGTCACACAGCCCAAAGCTGCCGGGGAGGCGGTGCGTAACGCATCAGCCTCAAAAAGCCGCCGTTTTAGGGGAGAGGCCCGTAAACGTGACTTTGAGGTGCATCGACACCAGAACCACAGGGATGAGGATCGGAGGAGCTGAGTTCATCTCTTCGATGGCGACGCTCCGGTGACCGGAGCAGCGCCGAGCGTCCTGGAGCCTGAACCTGCCCCTGAAATACTCTGTTCATTACTACCAAAGCTCTGAGGCCCAAAAACTGTTACTTGGGACAAACCTAGCATTATGTATTTCCACCCAAGTGAGCGAGCATCAGTGACAAAATCAGTTTGATTGCATTATTTTCTACAGGAACGTCGTACCAGGCCACGAGCAACGAAACGCTGTTCACAAAACACAGACGTTGGAAGATGGCAAGTACTGCTCACCCATCTTTACGGTGGTTGCGTCCTCAGTCTGATCCTAAGCACACAGCTGATCGGGAAGTGGTTTGTGTACATGACGTACCAGAAGGTGTGATCAGATCACCATCCGTCCTCAGCACATTTTGACTGGATTTCACCTGTATTTTTATGTAGTCGAGCACTATCCAGTTCCAATCTGGTCATCAAGAAAGCATTTTAACGTCAGGTGTCTCAGCGACCAGGAGGGTGATGATGCCTGCAAGTTAATGGAGTATTGAGGGTGAATATATTCAATACAAGGAAAGGTCATGTGGCATTAGCAGCGCCATGTCAAAAAAAAGGTTAAAAATATGATGTTAACTTAATATAGAGAGAATATATATAGATATATATAGATAATATAGAGAATTGTGTTAACTTGTTTTGATGATTAGAAAACAAATACGTTTGTAAGTTAGTAACTCTGGATGCTAATCAGATGTAAGTTGGCCTGCAGCTGTTGCTAGTTTCATTGTTTTTTTTTACCTCTTTGTTTTATTTCTTTATATGTTGTCAAACAAATTATTATTTGTTCTATGATTTGTGTGTTATATATAAGATTTTCTTCCTTCTTTCATTCTGATGTCTTATTTTATAAGGGGTTCTGTTTTTTTGTTTTATTGACAGAATGAATAAATAAATAAATGAATAAATAAATGTTTGGGTCCAGGCGTAGAGCCAGACATAGTCGTGATTAAGCAATAGATGCTGTTACATGTTAGTCATGTTTCAGCAGCAGATGATGGATGGCAGTGTTGAGGTGTGAGCTCAGAGATGCTGAAGTCTGGCTGTTACACAGAGCGTGTGGTACACGGTCCTAAAGTACTGCAGAAACTAGCTTTGCTCTCAGCTGTCAAAATGTCCTTGAATGATTTGGCAACCAGTTAATGGTTGGTGTACAGGGCTAGTCCAGCCACGCCAGTCCACACCAAAGACCAGGGTTGGACCGGGGTCATCTAACCCTGCAGCCTGGCAGCAATGCACACCAACCAGGGGAGAGACAGGAGATGATAGTGGACCATCAATGTGTACAAAAACGTAAAATATCACAGAACGATCCATGTTTTTGGGATACAGTGTAAATATAGTACATGCAGCATTTTTAGCTTTATGTTGAACGATGTATGTATGGAGGTGTAATGTAGACAGACAACATACAGATTTACAGTATCTATTAATCAGCATGAGGCCTGTTTCCTCTGCCCAGCCACAGAATCCTTTTATCATATATTAGACTACATTGTGCTGTCTCTTATGATCAATACAGGCTACATCTACAAAAATGATTCGACACCTCTGAAGACTGAAATGAATATTTCACTCACTCCACGTCCCAGCAAAGATCTGCTTCATGTAGTAGACCTGATCTAATGTCAGAGCTCGTCCAAATGTAATAAAATATGATTATATTTCAATTAATTTGCTAATAGCTCGGCACTGTAATGAACTACTTCATAACAGACGGGACAGGCTACAGATGAATATTTGATCTGGTTTATTTGGAAAACTAAGAAGTTAAAAAAGGTAACTTAAAGCCTGAATATGTGCGTACAGCTGGCAGTACCGTGAGGCGGTCGGCTTATTGATAACGGTGTGTTTCTGTGTAACGTTCAGCAGCCTCGTCACGTTCCTTTAACGTCACGCGACCCGTCTCATCGTCCGTCCACCACGGCCACCACTGTGCTGCTAGTCACATCACATGGTGTGCAGCCAGCAGATCCAGATTTAGGATGAATGGGGGGAACAGGTGAGCAGGCTGCAGCCTTAGTGGGGAGAAGCATGAAGGATGACACTCACACTGCTATAATCCCGTCTGTCGCTGCACACTCAGATGAATGTATACTCACATTATGGTCCGGCAGGCGTGGAAGCCAGCAGTCTGCCTCCGATGGGGTCTAGAGGAACAAACCTTTCCTGTCCAGCACTGCCAGACGGAGAAAAGAGAGGAAGGAACCGAAGACTACGAGGAAAACAGCAGCAGAGGGAAAAGCTGAAATCCTGCTATATACCGGAACGTCTTTACAGGATTCGTTGCTTTTCATAGAAGACAAACAGGAAGTCCAGCACTTTCAGTCGGGTTAGACTCTCGGATGGCAATGTAATGTAATAAAACCATGTGTAATAATAAATAGTGTAATGTTATTTGGTGAGAACATTATTACATTATACACTAATAAAAAAGCTGAATGATGTAATAAAATCAGTGCGTAACGTAACAGTTTAGTACCTCTGAAAGCAGAGGAACCTTCTAGTTCATCCTGACCAACGTGATTCAGTGGCGTCCTTCGTTTGGAGCCACTGGACTTGGTCTGGAGCGGTGGCTCTAAACCTGGGGGTCCCCGGATCCTTTCACTGGGTCTAAAACACATTTTAGTCTGGATGATGGTTTTTCACATCACATCAGCTCACACATCCAGAAAATAAATACAGCCACAAACTCAGTGCTGCAGTGATCCCTGTCCAAAACACAATCAGGATGTTTTTCATTTATCCCACAATGTACAATTAAACATCAGTTACTTCCAGGAAATACTAACAAACATGTGAACAGGTGAACAGAGAAAAAAGTGAAATAGCTTCTGAGTATTTTGCTATGATGATGATGATGATGACGATGATGTTAGTCTTATTAACTAGAAATGTAATGTTCTGCTCCTCTAGTGCTCCTAAAGGCATTTGCAGGATTTCAGAGTGGATCCGTCTCCACAGCAGTGTGTATTCTGACAGCCTCTGATTTACAGATGAAGCACTAGATAAGTCTGGAGAGAGAAGACGAACCGCCAACGCCGACCATGCGGTCCCTTCATCTCAGTCCACAGGAAGCACGTCCATGATTGACGGATTGACGATGACTTCTTACAACAGTTTTCATTTTGTTCTGAAGGCTGAATGACCAGCTCTCTGAATGGGGGATTTCCTGATCCTGCAGCACTTGTTTCACCAGGAGGAAATCCCACAGCATGCAGTCCAGCTACTAACATCAGGATAAATATAGTAATGTACAATAAATTACCTCAAAACCGAGTTAGAAGGCCAGTTTTTCTTGACACTGTCGCACCGAGTCAGTGCTCATGGAGGATCTCTTGTTTGGTCAGCAGCCACGGTGCTGCGTTCACTGTCCCCGGTTCACCGTCAGGAGAGTTACTGTAGCAGCCACGGTGCTGTGTTCACTGTCTCCGGTTCACCGTCAGGGAGTTACTGTAGCAGCCACGGTGCTGCGTTCACTGTCTCCGGTTCACCGTCAGGAGAGTTACTGTAGCAGCCACGGTGCTGCGTTCACTGTCTCCGGTTCACAGTCAGGAGAGTTACTGTAGCAGCCACGGTGCTGCGTTCACTGTCTCCGGTTCACCGTCAGGAGAGTTACTGTAGCAGCCACGGTGCTGCGTTCACTGTCCCCGGTTCACTGTCAGGAGAGTTACTGTAGCAGCCACGGTGCTGCGTTCACTGTCCCCGGTTCACCGTCAGGAGAGTTACTGTAGCAGCCACGGTGCTGCGTTCACTGTCTCCGGTTCACCGTCAGGAGAGTTACTGTAGCAGCCACGGTGCTGCGTTCACTGTCTCCGGTTCACCGTCAGGAGAGTTACTGTAGCAGCCACGGTGCTGCGTTCACTGTCTCCGGTTCACCGTCAGGAGAGTTACTGTAGCAGCCACGGTGCTGCGTTCACTGTCCCCGGTTCACCGTCAGGAGAGTTACTGTAGCAGCCACGGTGCTGCGTTCACTGTCCCCGGTTCACCGTCAGGAGAGTTACTGTAGCAGCCACGGTGCTGCGTTAACTGTCCCCAGTTCACCATCAGGAGAGTTACTGTAGCAGCCACGGTGCAGCGTTCACTGTCTCCAGTTCACCGTCAGGAGAGTTACGTAGCAGCCAGGGTGCGTTCACTGTCTCCGTTCCGTATCTGCACCGCGTCTCTCTCTTAAGGTGGACCAGCTTTTCTCCTTAAACTGACAGGCTGCTCCTCTGAGTTTTTCTCAGCTTTTAAAAAAACCATTCTAACCTGTATTGGTTAAAAGTTTTTATATTGATTAAACAGTTAAACGGTTAATAACAACCATCCCTAGTCCCTCTAAATCATAGAGAATGGTCTACACCTGCATGGAGACTGTCTTGAGATGACTTCCGTTATGATTTGAGCTACACAAAAAAAAATGAAATAAATTTTTTAAATTTGTTATAATAACCTGGAGGAAGGGTTTAAAATAAAGGGTGGGGGGGGGGGAATTGATAAAAAAAAAAGAGGCGGGGTAGAAGAGAGAGCTGAGCCATGGAGAGAGACAGACAGACTGATTTGACAGCGAGACAGACAGAGGACAGACGACTGATGGAAGAGGGAAGAGAGAAGACTGGGACAGACTGAAGAAGACAGAAGACTAAATGAACAGAGAGACTTTTTAAGAAGAAGAAGAGAGAGAGTGTGAAGGGATGATGGGAAGAAGAAGAAGATGGGAAGAAGATGATGAAGAAGAAGAAGGGAAGGGAAGAAGGGAAGAAGATGAAGAAGAAGAAGAAGATGGGAAGGAGAAGAAGGGATTTGCTAGAATGACAGACAGAGCAGCAGCTGGGAGAGAGACAGACAGACAGAGGACAGACTGATGGAAGAGAGACAGGGAGGCCAGGAAGGGCCAGGTATGAAGGGTTTAAGAGAAAGTGTGGACGGGGAGAGAGAGACAGACTGATGCTGCACAGGGGGGGGGGGGACTGATGGGGGGGGGGCAGATAGAATAGAAAAGACTGCCTGTCCGTGGGAGGCCAGAAAGAGAGACAGCAGAGCTCATGGACAGAGAGACAGACAGACTGACTGACAGACAGACAGACAGAGAGACAGAGAGACAGACAGAGAGACAGACAGACTAGAGAGACAGACAGACTGATGGACAGAGAGACAGACAGACTGATGGACAGACAGACAGACAGACAGACAGACTGATGGACAGACAGACAGACAGACAGACAGACTGATGGACAGACAGACTGACTGACAGACAGACAGACAGACAGACTGATGGACAGACAGACAGACGACAGACAGACAGAGAGGAAGACAGACAGAAGACAGACTGATGGACAGACAGACAGACAGACAGACAGACTGATGGACAGACAGACTGACTGATGAAAAACACAAAGAAGAAGAAGCAGACTAGAAAACAAAAACGGAAAAAAAAACAAAAAAAGAAGAAGAGAGGGAGAGAGAGAAGAGAGAGAGCGGGAGAGAGAGAGAGCTGAGAGAAGAGACACCGAGAAGAAGAGAGAGAAGACTGAACCGAAGAAGAAGATAAAAAAAAGAGAAAGAGAGCTAAAAGACAACCGTGGAAGAAGAAGAAGAAGAAATAACGAGAGAGAGAGCTGAGAGAAGAGAGAGAGTGGGAGAAAGAGAGGAGAGGAGAAGAGAGAGTGAGGAGAGCGGAGAGAGAGAGAGAGGAACCAGTGATGGAGACTGATGAAGAACGGAAGAGGAAAAAAACTGGAGAGAAGAGAGAAGAGAGGGAGACCAACAGACAGAACGGGAGAAGCTGATGAAGAAAAAGAAGAGAGAGCTATGGAAGAAGAGAAGAGAAGAAGAAGAGAGAAGAAGCATGGAGAGAGAAGAAAGAGAAGAAGAAGAGAGAAGAAGACTGATGAAAGAAGAGAGAAGAAGAAGAGAGAAGAAGCGATGAAGAGAGAGAGAAGAAGAAGACAGAAAAGAAAAAAAGAGAAGAAGAAGAGAGAAGAAGACGATGGAGAGAGAAGAACTGAGGAAGAAGAAGAAGAGAGAAGAGCGAGAAGAAGACGGATGGAAAAGAAGAAGAAGAAGAAGCGAGAATAACAAAAAAAGAGAGAGGAGAGAGAGAATGATGGAAAGAGCGCGACAAAAAAACGGAGAAAGAGACAAAAAAGAAGAAGTGGAGAGAGAGCTGTGAGACGAGAAGAAGAAGAAGAAGAAGACTGATGGAAGAAACGAGGGGGGGGGAGAGTGTGGAGGGGGGGGGGGGGGGGGAAGAAGAAGGGGGGGGGGGGGGGGGGGGGGGGGGGGGGGGGGGGGGGGGGGGGGGGGGGGGGGGGGGGGGGGGGGGGGGGGGGGGGGGGGGGGGGGGGGGGGGGTGGGGGGGGGGGGGGGGGGGGGGGGGGGGGGGGGGGGGGGGGGGGGGGGGGGGGGGGGGGGGGGGGGGGGGGGGGGGGGGGGGGGGGGGGGGAAGGGGGGGGGGAGAAAGAAGAAGAGATGGGAAGAAGACTGCAGAGGGGGGGGGGGGGGGGGGGGGGGGGGGGGGGGGAGAGAGAGAGGGGGAGAGGGGAGAAGAGGGGGGGGAGGGGGGGGGGGGGGGGGGGGGGGGGGGGGGGCGCGGGGGGGGGGGGGGGGGGGGGGGGGGGGGGGGGGGGGGGGGGGAGGGGGGGAGAGGGGGGGGGGGGGGGGGGGGGGGAGAGAGAGAGAGAAGAAGAGAGAGGGGAGAGAGAGGGGGGGGAGAGTGGGGAGAGAGAGGGGGAGAGAGGGGGGGGGGGGGGGGGGAGAGAGAGAGGGAGGGAGGGCTGGCTCTGGGAGACAAGAGAGGAGAAGTGGGCGTGTGCTGGGGGGGGACATATAGAGGGGGGGGTGCGGGAAGGGGGGGGGGGGGGGGGGGGGGGGGGGGGGGGGGGGGGGGGGGGGGGGGGGGGGGGGGGGGGGGGGGGGGGGGGGGGGGGGGGGGGGGGGGGGGGGGGGGGGGGGGGGGGGGGGGGGGGGGGGGGGGGGGGGGAGGGGGGGGGGGGGTGGGGGGGGGGGGGGGGGGGGGGGGGGGGGGGGGGGGGGGGGGGGGGCGAGAGGCGCAGGGGGGGCGGCGGGGGATGATGGGAGAGAGATGATGGGGTGGGGGGGGTGTGGGGGGGGGGAGGGGGGGGGGGGGGGGGGGGGTGGGGAGAGGGGGGGGGGATGATGGGGTGTGGAGGGGGGGGTGTGGGGGGGGAGGGGGGGGAAGAGAGAAGAAGAAGAGAGAGGGGGGAGGGGGGGAGGGGGGAGGGGGGAGGGGGGGGGGAAGAGAGGGGGGAGAAGAAGAAGAAGAAGAAGAGAGAGAGGGGGAGAGAGGGGGGGGAAGAAGAAGAAGAAGAAGAAGAAGAGGGGAAGGGAGAAGAAGAAGAAGAGAGGGGGAGTGGAGAGATGAGGAAGAAGACAGAAGAAGACTGATGGACAGACAGACTGACTGACAGACAGACAGACAGACAGACTGATGGACAGACAGACAGACAGACAGACAGACAGACAGACAGACAGACTGATGGACAGACAGACAGACAGACAGACAGACTGATGGACAGACAGACTGACTGATAGACAGACAGACAGACAGACTGATGGAAAGAGAGACAGAAGAAGAAGACTGATGGAAGAAGAAGAAGATGATGGAAGAAGATGACTGAGAAGAAGAAGATGATGGAAGAAGATGACTGAAGAAGGAGAAGAAGATGATGGAAGAAGAAGAAGAAGAAGAAGAAGAAGATGATGGAAGAAGAAGAAGATGATGGAAGAAGAAGATGAGGAAGAAGAAGAAGTGAGGAAGAGAGAAGATGACTGACTGAAGAAGAAGAAGAAGAAGAAGATGATGGAAGAAGAAGAAGAAGAAGACTGATGGAAGAAGAAGAAGAAGATGATGGACAGACAGACTGACTGACAGACAGGCAGACAGACAGACTGATGGACAGACAGACTGACTGACAGACAGACAGACAGACAGACTGATGGACAGACAGTGACTGAACACTGAAAGCAGCGTAGAACAGAGAGCCTTAATATTTCACATCTGATGCATTATTTATATCTAGCAAGGCGGCTGAATCTGCCTGAGCGCTGCTGGGTGAGCGGAGTGTGTACGAGTGTAGCTGTATGTGTGTGTGTGTGTGATTGGTGAAGTGTGTGTGTGATTGGTGAAGTGTGTGTGTGATTGGTGAGTGTGTGTGATTGGTGAAGTGTGTGTGTGATTGGTGAAGTGGATGAAAGACAAAGATGAAAGCAGCAGCCTCGAGGCAGAAACGGTGGCGTCCATCTGTCCATCTGCTGGTGTGAAGCTCTGCAGGTACTTCAGCTTCAGGTAGGCCAGGATGCAGAGGTGTGTGTGTGTGTGTGTGTGTGTGTGTGTGTGTGTGTGTGTGTGTGTGTGTGTGTGTGTGTGTGCGTGTTCATTAGAAGTCAAGGAGGCAGGGAAGCGATGCAGATGAGAAGCTTTTGGATAAACCACCTGAAGCCATACCTGTGATACACACACACACACACACACACACACACACACACACACACACACACACACACTTCATTGTTGTTGTGTGTCTTTGTGTTTTTCCTTATTTGCCTTATTTGATTTTGTTTCATTGATCTAACAGTGGAAATGCACATTGATCAGCATCCCTGTGAACGTGGCCGAAGTTTCGTTGTTCCACGAAACTGCTGACATGAGACCTGAGAGAAATCTGACGTAAAACAGTGAGTTTTCAGAGCGTCGCTGTTTCAGAGCGTCGCTGTTTCTAGAACGTCGCTGTTTCAATTAGAACGTCGCTGTTTTAGAGCGTCGCTGTTTCAGAGCGTCGCTGTTTCTAGAACGTCGCTGTTTTAGAGCGTCGCTGTTTTAGAGCGTCGCTGTTTCTAGAACGTCGCTGTTTCAGAGCGTCGCTGTTTTAGAGCGTCGCTGTTTCAGAGCGTCGCTGTTTCTAGAGCGTCGCTGTTTCTAGAACGTCGCTGTTTCAGAGCGTCGCTGTTTCTAGAACGTCGCTGTTTTAGAGCGTCGCTGTTTCAGAGCGTCGCTGTTTCTAGAACGTCGCTGTTTCAGAGCGTCGCTGTTTCTAGAACGTCGCTGTTTTAGAGCGTCGCTGTTTCTAGAACGTCGCTGTTTCAGAGCGTCGCTGTTTCTAGAACGTCGCTGTTTTAGAGCGTCGCTGTTTCAGAGCGTCGCTGTTTCTAGAACGTCGCTGTTTCTAGAACGTCGCTGTTTCTAGAACGTCGCTGTTTTTAGAGCGTCGCTGTTTCAGAGCGTCGCTGTTTCTAGAACGTCGCTGTTTTCAGAGCGTCGCTGTTTCTAGAACGTCGCTGTTTTCAGAGCGTCGCTGTTTCTAGAACGTCGCTGTTTTCAGAGCGTCGCTGTTTCTAGAACGTCGCTGTTTTCAGAGCGTCGCTGTTTCTAGAACGTCGCTGTTTCTAGAACGTCGCTGTTTTCAGAGCGTCGCTGTTTCTAGAACGTCGCTGTTTTCAGAGCGTCGCTGTTTCTAGAACGTCGCTGTTTTCAGAGCGTCGCTGTTTCTAGAACATCGCTGTTTTCAGAGCGTCGCTGTTTCAGAGCGTCGCTGTTTCTAGAACGTCGCTGTTTTCAGAGCGTCGCTGTTTTAGAGCGTCGCTGTTTCTAGAACGTCGCTGTTTCAGAGCGTCACTGTTTTAGAGCGTCGCTGTTTCAGAGCGTCGCTGTTTCTAGAACGTCGCTGTTTCTAGAACGTCGCTGTTTCAGAGCGTCGCTGTTTCAGAGCGTCGCTGTTTCTAGAACGTCGCTGTTTTAGAGCGTCGCTGTTTCAGAGCGTCGCTGTTTCTAGAACGTCGCTGTTTCAGAGCGTCGCTGTTTCTAGAACGTCGCTGTTTTAGAGCGTCGCTGTTTCTAGAACGTCGCTGTTTCAGAGCGTCGCTGTTTCTAGAACGTCGCTGTTTTTAGAGCGTCGCTGTTTCAGAGCGTCGCTGTTTCTAGAACGTCGCTGTTTCTAGAACGTCGCTGTTTTCTAGAACGTCGCTGTTTTTCAGAGCGTCGCTGTTTCAGAGCGTCGCTGTTTCTAGAACGTCGCTGTTTTCAGAGCGTCGCTGTTTCTAGAACGTCGCTGTTTTCAGAGCGTCGCTGTTTCTAGAACGTCGCTGTTTTCAGAGCGTCGCTGTTTCTAGAACGTCGCTGTTTTCAGAGCGTCGCTGTTTCTAGAACGTCGCTGTTTCTAGAACGTCGCTGTTTTCAGAGCGTCGCTGTTTCTAGAACGTCGCTGTTTTCAGAGCGTCGCTGTTTTCTAGAACGTCGCTGTTTTCAGAGCGTCGCTGTTTCTAGAACGTCGCTGTTTTCAGAGCGTCGCTGTTTTCAGAGCGTCGCTGTTTCTAGAACGTCGCTGTTTTCAGAGCGTCGCTGTTTTAGAGCGTCGCTGTTTCTAGAACGTCGCTGTTTTCAGAGCGTCGCTGTTTCTAGAACGTCGCTGTTTTCAGAGCGTCGCTGTTTCAGAGCGTCGCTGTTTCTAGAGCGTCGCTGTTTTTAGAGCGTCGCTGTTTCTAGAACGTCGCTGTTTTCAGAGCGTCGCTGTTTTCAGAGCGTTGCTGTTTCTAGAGCGTCGCTGTTTCAGAGCGTCGCTGTTTCTAGAACGTCGCTGTTTCTAGAACGTCGCTGTTTTCAGAGCGTCGCTGTTTCAGAGCGTCGCTGTTTCTAGAACGTCGCTGTTTCAGAGCGTCGCTGTTTCTAGAACGTCGCTGTTTTCAGAGCGTCGCTGTTTTAGAGCGTCGCTGTTTTCAGAGCGTCGTTGTTTTCAGAGCGTCGCTGTTTCTAGAACGTCGCTGTTTTCAGAGCGTCGCTGTTTCCAGAACGTCGCTGTTTTCAGAGCGTCGCTGTTTCAGAACGTCGCTGTTTTCAGAGCGTCGCTGTTTCTAGAACGTCGCTGTTTCTAGAGAGTCGCTGTTTCTAGAACGTCGCTGTTTTCAGAGCGTCGCTGTTTCAGAGCGTCGCTGTTTCTAGAACGTCGCTGCTTTCAGAGCGTCGTTGTTTTCAGAGCGTCGCTGTTTCAGAGCGTCGCTGTTTCTAGAACGTCGCCGTTTCTAGAACGTCGCTGTTTCTAGAACGTCGCTGTTATCAGAGCGTCGTTGTTTTCAGAGCGTCGCTGTTTTCAGAGCGTCGCTGTTTCAGAGCGTCGCTGTTTCTAGAACGTCGCTGTTATCAGAGCGTCGCTGTTTTCAGAGCGTCGCTGTTTTAAGAGCGTCGCTGTTTCAGAGCGTCGCTGTTTCTAGAATGTCGCTGTTTTAGAGCGTCGCCGTTTCAGAGCGTCGCTGTTTTTAGAACGTCGCTGTTTTCAGAGCGTCGTTGTTTTCAGAGCGTCGCTGTTTTCAGAGCGTCGCTGTTTTCAGAGCGTCGCTGTTTCCAGAACGTCGCTGTTCCAGAACGTCCTGTTTTCAGAGCGTCGCTGTTTCAGAGCGTCGAGCGTCGCTGTTTCTAGAACGTCGCTGTTTCAGAATGTCGCTGTTTCTAGAACGTCGCTGTTTTCAGAGCGTCGCTGTTTCAGAGCGTCGCTGTTTCTAGAACGTCGCTGCTTTCTAGAGCGTCATTGTTTTCAGAGCGTCGCTGTTTCAGAGCGTCGCTGTTTCTAGAGCGTCGCCGTTTCTAGAACGTCGCTGTTTCTAGAACGTCGCTGTTATCAGAGCGTCGTTGTTTTCAGAGCGTCGCTGTTTTCAGAGCGTCGCTGTTTCAGAGCGTCGCTGTTTCTAGAACGTCGCTGTTATCAGAGCGTCGCTGTTTTCAGAGCGTCGCTGTTTTCAGAGCGTCGCTGTTTCAGAGCGTCGCTGTTTCTAGAACGTCGCTGTTTCTAGAACGTCGCTGTTTTCAGAGCGTCGCTGTTTCAGAGCGTCGCTGTTTCTAGAACGTCGCTGTTTCTAGAACGTCGCTGTTTCTAGAACGTCGCTGTTTTCAGAGCGTCGCTGTTTTCAGAGCGTCGCTGTTTCTAGAATGTCGCTGTTTCAGAGCGTCGCTGTTTCAGAGCGTCGCTGTTTTTAGAACGTAGCTGTTTTCAGAGCGTCGTTGTTTTCAGAGCGTCGCTGTTTTAGAGCGTCGCTGTTTTAGAGCGTCGCTGTTTCAGAGCGTCGCTGTTTTCAGAGCGTCGCTGTTTCTAGAACGTCGCTGTTTCTAGAACGTCGCTGTTTCTAGAACGTCGCTGTTTTTAGAGCGTCGCTGTTTCAGAGCGTCGCTGTTTCTAGAACGTCGCTGTTTTCAGAGCGTCGCTGTTTCTAGAACGTCGCTGTTTTCAGAGCGTCGCTGTTTCTAGAACGTCGCTGTTTTCAGAGCGTCGCTGTTTCAGAGCGTCGCTGTTTCTAGAACGTCGCTGTTTTCAGAGCGTCGCTGTTTCTAGAACGTCGCTGTTTTCAGAGCGTCGCTGTTTCAGAGCGTCGCTGTTTCTAGAGCGTCGCTGTTTTTAGAGCGTCGCTGTTTCTAGAACGTCGCTGTTATCAGAGCGTCGCTGTTTTCAGAGCGTTGCTGTTTCAGAGCGTCGCTGTTTCTAGAACGTCGCTGCTTTCAGAGCGTCGTTGTTTTCAGAGCGTCGCTGTTTCAGAGCGTCGCTGTTTCTAGAACGTCGCTGTTTCTAGAACGTCGCTGTTTTCAGAGCGTCGCTGTTTCAGAGCGTCGCTGTTTCTAGAACGTCGCTGTTTTCAGAGCGTCGCTGTTTCTAGAACGTCGCTGTTTTCAGAGCGTCGCTGTTTTAGAGCGTCGCTGTTTCTAGAACGTCGCTGTTTTCAGAGCGTCGCTGTTTCTAGAACGTCGCTGTTTTCAGAGCGTCGCTGTTTCAGAGCGTCGCTGTTTCAGAGCGTCGCTGTTTTTAGAGCGTCGCTGTTTCTAGAACGTCGCTGTTTCAGAGAGTCGCTGTTTCTAGAACGTCGCTGTTTTCAGAGCGTCGCTGTTTCAGAGCGTCGCTGTTTCTAGAACGTCGCTGCTTTCAGAGCGTCGTTGTTTTCAGAGCGTCGCTGTTTCAGAGCGTCGCTGTTTCTAGAACGTCGCTGTTTCTAGAACGTCGCTGTTATCAGAGCGTCGCTGTTTTCAGAACGTCGCTGTTTTCAGAGCGTCGCTGTTTCAGAGCGTCGCTGTTTCTAGAACGTCGCTGTTTCTAGAACGTCGCTGTTTCTAGAACGTCGCTGTTTTCAGAGCGTCGCTGTTTCAGAGCGTCGCTGTTTCTAGAATGTCGCTGTTTTAGAGCGTCGCCGTTTCAGAGCGTCGCTGTTTTTAGAACGTCGCTGTTTTCAGAGCGTCGTTGTTTTCAGAGCGTCGCTGTTTCTAGAACGTCGCTGTTTTCAGAGCGTCGCTGTTTCCAGAACGTCGCTGTTTTCAGAGCGTCGCTGTTTCCAGAACGTCGCTGTTTTCAGAGCGTCGCTGTTTCTAGAACGTCGCTGTTTTCAGAGCGTCGCTGTTTTAGAGCGTCGCTGTTTTAGAGCGTCGCTGTTTCTAGAACGTCGCTGTTTAAGGGCGTCGCTGTTTTAGAGCGTCGCTGTTTTAGAGCGTTGCTGTTTCTAGAACGTCGCTGTTTAAGGGCGTCGCTGTTTTTAGTGCGTCGCTGTTTCGGGGCGTCGCTGCTTTTAGTGTGTCGCTGTTTCGGGGCGTCGCTGTTTTTAGTGCGTCGCTGCTTTCAGAGCGTCGCTGTTTTTAGAGCGTCGCTGTTTCTAGAACGTCGCTGTTTTCAGAGCGTCGCTGTTTTAGAGCGTCGCTGTTTTAGAGCGTCGCTGTTTCTAGAACGTCGCTGTTTAAGGGCGTCGCTGTTTTAGAGCGTCGCTGTTTTAGAGCGTCGCTGTTTCTAGAACGTCGCTGTTTAAGGGCGTCGCTGTTTTTAGAGCGTCGCTGTTTCTAGAACGTCGCTGTTTCGGGGCGTGCTGTTTTGTGGTGTGTTTGGGGCGGCTGTTTTGTGCGGCTGTAGGAGCTGTTTAGAGACGCTGTTTGGAGCGTCGCTGTTTAGAGCGTCGTGTTTGGGGGGCTGTTTAGAGACGTGTTTTTAGAGCATCGCTGTTTCGGAGCGTCGCTGTTTCAGAGCGTCGCTGTTTCGGGCGTCGCTGTTTTAGTGTGTCGCTGTTTCGGGGCGTCGCTGTTTTTAGTGCGTCGCTGTTTTTAGTGCGTCGCTGTTTTTAGAGCGTCGCTGTTTCGGAGCGTCGCTGTTTCAGAGCGTCGCTGTTTCTAGAACGTCGCTTTTATCAGAGCGTCGCTGTTTCAGAGCGTCGCTGTTTCTAGAACGTCGCTGTTTTCAGAGCATCGCTGTTTCCAGAACGTCGCTGTTGTGGGGTGGGGGTGTTTTGTGTGTGTGTTTTGTGCGGCTGTTTTGGCGCGGTTTCAGAGCGTCGCTGTTTCAGAGCGTCACTGTTTTTAGAGCGTCACTGTTTCGGGGCGTCACTGTTTTTAGAGCGTCGCTGTTTCAGAGCGTCGCTGTTTTTAGAGCGTCGCTGTTTCAGAGCGTCGCTGTTTTTAGAGCGTCGCTGTTTCAGAGCGTCGCTGTTTCAGAGCGTCACTGTTTTTAGAGCGTCACTGTTTGGGCGACTGTTTTGGCGTCACTGTTTGGGCGATGTGAGCGCTGTGGGGGGTTTTTAGAGCGTCGCTGTTTCAGAGCGTCGCTGTTTTTAGAGCGTCGCTGTTTAGAGCGTCACTGTTTTTAGAGCGTCACTGTTTTTAGAGCGTCACTGTTTGGGCGACTGTTTTTAGAGCGTCGCTGTTTTTAGAGCGTCTGTTTCGGGGCGTCACTGTTTTTAGAGCGTCGCTGTTTCAGAGCGTCGCTGTTTCAGAGCGTCGCTGTTTTTAGAGCGTCGCTGTTTGGGGCCTGTTTAGAGCGTGCTGTTTAGAGCGTCCTGTTTTAGAGATGCTGTTTGGGGCGCGCTGTTTTTGTGCGTCGTGTTTGGGGGGCTGGTTTAGTGTGTGCTGTTTGGGGCGGCTGTTTTTAGTGCGTCGGTTTTTGTGGGCTGTGGTCGGTTGGGGGTGTTTAGGGTCGCTGTTGGGGGTGTGCTTGTGTGTGTGGGGGTGTGTTTGGAGGGTGTTGGGGCGGCTGTTTTTGTGCGGCTGAGAGTGGTTTTTAGAGAGCTGTCGGGGCGCTGTTTAGAGCGTTGCGTTTCGGGGCGTGCTGTTTGTGCGTCCTGTTTTTGTGGTCGCTGTTTCGGGGCGTCGCTGTTTTTATGCGTCGCTGTTTTTAGTGCGGCGCTGCTTTCAGAGCGTCACTGTTTCAGAGCGTCACTGTTTTTAGAGCGTCGCTGTTTCAGAGCGTAGCTGTTTCAGAGCGTCACTGTTTTTAGAGCGTCGCTGTTTCAGAGCGTCGCTGTTTTTAGAGCGTCGCTGTTTCAGAGCGTCGCTGTTTTAGAGCGTCGCTGTTTCAGAGCGTCACTGTTTTTAGAGCGTCGCTGTTTCAGAGCGTCACTGTTTTTAGAGCGTCGCTGTTTTTAGAGCGTCGCTGTTTCAGAGCATCGCTGTTTCAGAGTGTCGCTGTTTTCAGAGCGTCGCTGTTTTTAGCGCGTCGCTGTTTTTAGCGCGTCGCTGTTTTTAGAGCGTCGCTGTTTCGGAGCGTCGCTGTTTCAGAGCGTCGCTGTTTCTAGAACGTCGCTGTTTCTAGAACGTCGCTGTTATCAGAGCGTCGCTGTTTTCAGAGCGTCGCTGTTTTCAGAGCGTCGCTGTTTCAGAGCGTCGCTGTTTCTAGAACGTCGCTGTTTCTAGAACGTCGCTGTTTCTAGAACGTCGCTGTTTCTAGAACGTCGCTGTTTTCAGAGCGTCGCTGTTTCAGAGCGTCGCTGTTTCTAGAACGTCGCTGTTTTAGAGCGTCGCTGTTTCAGAGCGTCGCTGTTTTTAGAACGTCGCTGTTTTCAGAGCGTCGTTGTTTTCAGAGCGTCGCTGTTTCTAGAGCGTCGCTGTTTTCAGAGCGTCGCTGTTTCCAGAACGTCGCTGTTTTCAGAGCGTCGCTGTTTCCAGAACGTCGCTGTTTTCAGAGCGTCGCTGTTTCTAGAACGTCGCTGTTTTAGAGCGTCGCTGTTTTAGAGCGTCGTGTTTTAGAGCGGCTGTTTCTAGAAGTGGTTTAGGGCGCGTGTTTTAGAGCGTCGCTGTTTTAGAGCGTCGCTGTTTCTAGAACGTCGCTGTTTCAGGGCGTCGCTGTTTTTAGTGCGTCGCTGTTTCGGGGCGTCGCTGCTTTTAGTGTGTCGCTGTTTCGGGGCGTCGCTGTTTTTAGTGCGTCGCTGTTTTTAGGCATCGCTGTTTTTAGAGCGTCGCTGTTTCTAGAACGTCGCTGTTTTAGAGCGTCGCTGTTTTGAGCGTCGCTGTTTTAGGCGTCGCTGTTTCTAGAACGTCGCTGTTTAAGGGCGTCGCTGTTTTAGAGCGTCGCTGTTTTAGAGCGTCGCTGTTTCTAGAACGTCGTGTTTAGGGCGTGTGTTTTAGGCGTCGCTGTTTCTAGAACGTCGCTGTTTGGGGCGTGCTGCTTTTAGTGTGTCGCTGTTTCGGGGCGTCGCTGTTTTTAGTGCGTCGCTGCTTTCAGAGCATCGCTGTTTTTAGAGCATCGCTGTTTCGGAGCGTCGCTGTTTTAGAGCGTCGCTGTTTCGGGGCGTCGCTGCTTTCAGAGCATCGCTGTTTTTAGAGCATCGCTGTTTCGGAGCGTCGCTGTTTCAGAGCGTCGCTGTTTCGGGGCGTCGCTGCTTTTAGTGTGTCGCTGTTTCGGGGCGTCGCTGTTTTTAGTGCGTCGCTGTTTTTAGTGCGTCGCTGCTTTCAGAGCATCGCTGTTTTTAGAGCATCGCTGTTTCGGAGCGTCGCTGTTTCAGAGCGTCGCTGTTTCTAGAACGTCGCTTTTATCAGAGCGTCGCTGTTTCAGAGCGTCGCTGTTTCTAGAACGTCGCTGTTTTCAGAGCGTCGCTGTTTCCAGAACGTCGCTGTTGTGCGTCGCTGTTTCGGGGCGCGCTGTTTTTGTGTGCGCTGTTTTTAGTGCGTCGCTGTTTTAGAGCGCGCTGTTTCAGAGCGTCGCTGTTTCAGAGCGTCACTGTTTTTAGAGCGTCACTGTTTCGGGGCGTCACTGTTTTTAGAGCGTCGCTGTTTCAGAGCGTCGCTGTTTTTAGAGCGTCGCTGTTTCAGAGCGTCGCTGTTTTTAGAGCGTCGCTGTTTCAGAGCGTCGCTGTTTCAGAGCGTCACTGTTTTTAGAGCGTCTGTTTGGGGCGTACTGTTTTTAGAGCGTCACTGTTTCGGGGCGTCACTGTTTTTAGAGCGTCACTGTTTCGGGGCGTCACTGTTTTTAGAGCGTCGCTGTTTCAGAGCGTCGTGTTTTTAGGCGTCGCTGTTTCAGAGCGTCACTGTTTTTAGAGCGTCACTGTTTTTAGAGCGTACTGTTTCGGGGCGTCACTGTTTTTGGCGTCGCTGTTTTTAGAGCGTACTGTTTGGGGCGTCACTGTTTTTAGAGCGTCGCTGTTTCAGAGCGTCGCTGTTTCAGAGCGTGCTGTTTTTAGAGCGTCGCTGTTTCGGGGGCCTGTTTTAGAGCGTCGCTGTTTAGAGCGTCCTGTTTTAGAGCATCGTGTTTGGGGCGTCGTGTTTTAGTGGTGCTGTTTGGGGCGGCTGGATTTAGTGTGTCGCTGTTTCGGGGCGTCGCTGTTTTTAGTGCGTCGCTGTTTTTAGTGCGTCGCTGTTTTAGAGCACGCTGTTTCGGAGCGTCGCTGTTTAGAGCGTCGCTGTTTCGGGGCGTCGCTGTTTTAGTGTGTCGCTGTTTCGGGGCGTCGCTGTTTGGAGCGTGCTGTTTGGGGCGTCGCTGTTTTTAGTGCGTCGCTGCTTTCAGAGCATCGCTGTTTTTAGAGCATCGCTGTTTCGGAGCGTGTGTAGGGTGCTGTTGGGGCGCGCTGTTTTTGTGCGTCCTGTTGTGGGTGTGGGCGCGTGTTTAGGTGCTGTTTGTGGGGCTGTTAGAGCGCACTGTTTAGAGCGTCCTGAGAGCGTCGCTGTTTCAGAGCGTAGCTGTTTCAGAGCGTCACTGTTTTTAGAGCGTCGCTGTTTCAGAGCGTCGCTGTTTTTAGAGCGTCGCTGTTTCAGAGCGTCGCTGTTTCAGAGCGTCGCTGTTTCAGAGCGTCACTGTTTTTAGAGCGTCGCTGTTTCAGAGCGTCACTGTTTTTAGAGCGTCGTGTTTTTGAGCGTACTGTTTTTAGAGCGTCGCTGTTTCAGAGCATCGCTGTTTCAGAGTGTCGCTGTTTTCAGAGCGTCGCTGTTTTTAGCGCGTCGCTGTTTTTAGCGCGTCGCTGTTTTTAGAGCGTCGCTGTTTCGGAGCGTCGCTGTTTTTAGAGCGTCACTGTTTTTAGAGCGTCGCTGTTTTTAGAGCGTCGCTGTTTTTAGAGCGTCACTGTTTTCAGAGCGTCGCTGTTTTTAGAGCGTCGCTGTTTCGGAGCGTCGCTGTTTTTAGAGCGTCGCTGTTTTTAGAGCGTCACTGTTTTTAGAGCGTCACTGTTTTCAGAGCGTCGCTGTTTTTAGAGCGTCACTGTTTTTAGAGCGTCGCTGTTTTTAGAGCGTCGCTGTTTCAGAGCGTCGCTGTTTTTAGAGCGTCGCTGTTTTCAGAGCGTCACTGTTTTTAGAGCGTCGCTGTTTTTAGAGCGTCGCTGTTTCAGAGCGTCGCTGTTTTTAGAGCGTCGCTGTTTTCAGAGCGTCACTGTTTTCAGAGTGTCGCTGTTTTCAGAGCGTCGCTGTTTTTAGAGCGTCGCTGTTTCAGAGCGTCCCTGTTTTTAGAGCGTCGCTGTTTCAGAGCGTCGCTGTTTTTAGCGCGTCGCTGTTTCAGAGCGTCGCTGTTTCAGAGTGTCGCTGTTTTTAGAGCGTCACTGTTTTTAGAGCGTCGCTGTTTTTAGAGCGTCGCTGTTTCAGAGCGTCGCTGTTTTTAGAGCATCGCTGTTTCGGAGCGTCGCTGTTTCAGAGCGTCGCTGTTTCGGGGCGTCGCTGTTTTTAGTGCGTCGCTGTTTCGGGGCGTCGCTGTTTTTAATGCGTCGCTGTTTTTAGTGCGGCGCTGCTTTCAGAGGTCACTGTTTAGGCGTCCTGTTTTTGGCGCGCTGTTTAGAGCGTGCTGTTTCAGAGCGTCACTGTTTTTAGAGCGTCGCTGTTTCAGAGCGTCGCTGTTTCAGAGCGTCGCTGTTTAGAGCGTCCTGTTTTTAGAGCGTGCTGTTTAGAGCGTCACTGTTTTTAGAGGGCTGTTTTAGAGCGTCTGTTTTTAGAGGTGCTGTTTAGGCCGCTGTTTCAGAGTGTCGTGTTTTAGAGCGTCGCTGTTTTTAGCGCGTGCTGTTTTTAGGCGTCGCTGTTTCTAGAGCGTCGCTGTTTCGGAGCGCGCTGTTTTTAGAGCGTATGTTTTTAGAGCGTCGCTGTTTTTAGAGCGTCGCTGTTTTTAGAGCGTCACTGTTTTAGAGCGTGCTGTTTTTAGAGCGTCGCTGTTTGGAGCGTCGCTGTTTTTAGAGGTCGCTGTTTTTGAGGTTGTTTTTGGCGTCACTGTTTTAGAGGTGCTGTTTTTGGCGTCACTGTTTTTGAGCGTGCTGTTTTTGAGCGTGCTGTTTAGAGCGTCGCTGTTTTTAGGGTGCTGTTTTAGAGCGTATGTTTTTAGGCGTGCTGTTTTTAGAGCGTCGCTGTTTCAGAGCGTCGCTGTTTTTAGAGCGTGCTGTTTTAGAGCGTATGTTTAGAGTGTCGCTGTTTTCAGAGCGTCGCTGTTTTTAGGCGTGCTGTTTAGAGCGTCCCTGTTTTTAGAGCGTCGCTGTTTCAGAGCGTCGCTGTTTTTAGCGCGTCGCTGTTTCAGAGCGTCGCTGTTTCAGAGTGTCGCTGTTTTTAGAGCGTCACTGTTTTTAGAGCGTCGCTGTTTTTAGAGCGTCGCTGTTTCAGAGCGTCGCTGTTTTTAGAGCGTCGCTGTTTCAGAGCGTCGCTGTTTTTAGAAGCGTCGCTGTTTTCAGAGCGTCACTGTTTTTAGAGCGTCGCTGTTTTTAGAGCGTCGCTGTTTCAGAGCGTCGCTGTTTTTAGAGCGTCGCTGTTTTCAGAGCGTCACTGTTTTCAGAGTGTCGCTGTTTTCAGAGCGTCGCTGTTTTTAGAGCGTCGCTGTTTCAGAGCGTCGCTGTTTTTAGCGCGTCGCTGTTTCAGGGCGTCGCTGTTTTAGAGCGTTGTTTTAGAGGTGTGTTTAGGCGTCGCTGTTTTTAGGGTGTGTTTAGAGCGTGCTGTTTTTAGAGCGTCGCTGTTTTAGAGCGTCACTGTTTTTAGAGCGTGCTGTTTTTAGAGCGTCGCTGTTTCAGAGCGTCGCTGTTTTTAGAGCGTCGCTGTTTTAGAGCGTCACTGTTTTAGAGTGTCGCTGTTTTCAGAGCGTCGCTGTTTTTAGAGCGTCGCTGTTTCGGGGCGTCGCTGTTTTTAGCGCGTCGCTGTTTAGGCGTCGCTGTTTCAGAGCGTCCGTTTTAGAGCGTCGCTGTTTAGAGCGTCGCTGTTTTTGCGCGTCGCTGTTTAGAGCGCGCTGTTTCAGAGTGTCGCTGTTGAGGGTGTTAGGGCGAAGCGCGCCTGGGCGGGGCGTCGGCGCCTGTGCGGGGCGTCGCTGTTTTTAGAGCGACGCTGTTTTTAGTGCGCTGTCCTCCTCCCCTCCACTCTCCTCCCTCCATCCTCCTCTCCTCCACCCTCCTCCCTCCATTCTCCCTCCACCCCTCCTCCCTCCACCCCTCCACTCTCCTCCCTCCATCCTCCTCTCCCTCCACCCTCCTCCCCTCCTCCCTCCATTCTCCCTCCACCCCTCCTCCCTCCATCCTCCTCCCCTCCTCCCTCCATCCTCCCTCCACCCCTCCCTCCATCCTCCCTCCACCCCTCCTCCCTCCATCCTCCTCCCCTCCTCCCTCCATCCTCCCTCCACCCCTCCTCCCTCCTCCCTCCTCCCCTCCCTCCATCCTCCCTCCACCCCTCCTCCCTCCATCCTCCTCCCCTCCTCCCTCCATCCTCCCTCCACCCCTCCTCCCTCCATCCTCCCTCCCCTCCTCCCTCCATCCTCCCTCCACCCCTCCTCCCTCCATTCTCCCTCCTCCCCTCCTCCCTCCATCCTCCCTCCACCCCTCCCTCCATCCCTCCTCCCTCCATCCTCCCTCCATCCCCTCCCCTCCTCCCTCCATCCCTCCCTCCCTCCTCCCCTCCATCCCTCCTCCCTCCACCCCTCCTCCCTCCACCCCTCCCTCCATCCTCCCTCCACCCCTCCTCCCTCCCTCCCTCCCCTCCTCCCTCCATCCTCCTCCCCTCCTCCCTCCCTCCATCCTCCTCCCCTCCTCCCTCCATCCTCCCTCCACCCCTCCTCCCTCCTCCCTCCTCCCCTCCCTGGCAGCGGTGAGCAGAGCCCGCCCCCTCCCTCCCTCCCTCCCTCCTATTGGGGGTGTGAGGACTACAGCTGGGTGGGGGTGCTGTGTAGCGCTGCGTCTGGCAGCTCTGCAGGCTGAGTGCAGCGGGACGCTCCTTGTCGGTATTAATACCCAGAAATATTGATATTACGGCAGGGCGAAGCCAGGAGGTTTGGAGCATCTGATGTCTCGGCCGGGACCGGAGCGTGCGGAGGCGGACTGACGCCACAGCGTCTCCAGTTCCGTTCGGCGTCCTCCTCGATCCACCTGCCTGCGCGCGTCCGGAGCAGGAAGCCCGCGGAGGGATGTCGCGATGCTGTGCACACGGAGAACTAAAACTTTGGTGTCGACATGCGTGATTCTGAGCGGGATGACCAACATCGTGTGTCTCCTGTATGCGGGCTGGATCACCAACTATGTGGCCAACGGGGGTCCCAAAGTTTCGGAGAGCGACGGAGGGGCCGACGGAAAGTTGGAGGAGGACAGTAAAGGGGACACGCTGAGGATTATGGAGAGGCTGGACCGGTGGAGGGGTTTAGAGAATAAAGGGATATGACTGGAATGAGTTGTGGTCCACAGGTATGGGGTCCGCCAGGTGGTCCACAGCTAGTCCATCAGGTTGTCCATCAGGTGGTCCACCAGGTATGGTGGTCCACGAGGTGGTCCATAGCTAGTCCTCGGTGGTCAATCAGGTATGGTGGTCCACCAGGTATGGTGGTCCACCAGGTGGTCCATCAGCTAGTCCATCAGGTTGTCCATCAGGTGGTCATAGGTATGGTGGTCACAGGTGGTCATAGCTGTATAGGTTGTCCATAGGTGGTCATAGGTATGGTGGTCCACAGGTGGTCATGCTAGTCATAGGTTGTCATAGGTGGTCATAGGTATGGTGGTCCACAGGTGGTCCATCAGCTAGTCATAGGTTGTCATAGGTGGTCACAGGTATGGTGGTCACAGGTGGTCATAGCTAGTCATAGGTTGTCCATAGGTGGTCATAGGTATGGTGGTATTAGGTGGTCCATAGCTAGTCATAGGTTGTCATAGGTGGTCATAGGTTGTCATAGGTGGTCATAGGTATGGTGGTTATAGGTGGTCATAGCTAGTCATAGGTTGTCATAGGTGGTCATAGGTATGGTGGTATTAGGTATGGTGGTCATAGGTATGGTGGTCATAGGTGGTCATAGGTATGGTGGTATTAGGTATGGTGGTCATAGGTATGGTGGTCATAGGTGGTCCATAGGTATGGTGGTCATTCAGGTATGGTGGTCCATCAGGTATGGTGGTCCATCAGGTGGTCCATCAGGTATGGTGGTCCATCAGGTGGTCCATCAGTCAGCTGACCAGGGAGCCTGCTTTATGAGTGGACGGTTTATATGGTTGCCATGGTTTTTGGCTAAAGCTAGGTGAATCATGCCATCCCACACATTTCAGTGTACTTGACTGTAAGACCTTACAAAGGGCTGATATCTAAACCACAATGAGGTCTGGGGGTCCCCCCTAGAAGGATTAGAGCTTCACAGGCTGTTTAGTGCATTCTAGTGACTGCAGCAGTATTTCTATTCTTCTGCACCTTGAAGTCCCAGGAAAGAGACCTGAGTAATCCCGTCTGGTGTGAACCAGGACTGGAGGTCTAGTTTTTATTTTCTTTATCTTCTTTATCTTCTTTATATAGTATTTCTTTATCTTCTTTATCTAGTATTTCTTTATCTAGTATTTCTTTATCTTCTTTATCTAGTTTTCTTTATCTTCTTTATCTAGTATTTCTTTATGTTCTTTATCTAGTATGTCTTTATCTTCTTTATCTTCTTTAACTAGTATTTCTTTATCTTCTTTATCTTCTTTATCTAGTATTTCTTATCTCCTTTATCTAGTATTTCATATGTTCTTTATCTAGTATTTCTTTCTTCTTTATCTAGTATTTCTTTATCTTCTTTATCTAGTATTTCTTATCTTCTTTATCTTCTTTATCTAGTATTTCTTATCTCCTTTATCTAGTATTTCTTATGTTCTTTATCTAGTATTTCTTATCTTCTTTATCTAGTATTTCTTTATCTTCTTTATCTAGTATTTCTTTATCTTCTTTATCTAGTATTTCTTTTCTTCTTTATCTTCTTTATCTAGTATTTCTTTATCTTCTTTATCTTCTTTATCTAGTATTTCTTTTCTTCTTTATCTTCTTTATCTAGTATTTCTTTATCTTCTTTATCTTCTTTATCTAGTATTTCTTTATCTTCTTTATCTAGTATTTCTTATCTTCTTTATCTAGTATTTCTTATCTCCTTTATCTAGTATTTCTTATGTTCTTTATCTAGTATTTCTTATCTTCTTTATCTAGTATTTCTTTATCTTCTTTATCTAGTATTTCTTTATCTTCTTTATCTAGTATTTCTTTATCTTCTTTATCTTCTTTATCTAGTATTTCTTTATCTTCTTTATCTAGTATTTCTTTCTTCTTTATCTGTTTTCTTTATCTAGTATTTCTTTATCTTCTTTATCTAGTATTTCTTTATCTTCTTTATCTTCTTTATCTAGTATTTCTTTATCTTCTTTATCTAGTATTTCTTTATCTTCTTTATCTAGTATTTCTTTATCTTCTTTATCTAGTATTTCTTATCTTCTTTATCTGTATTTCTTTATCTAGTATTTCTTTATCTTCTTTATCTAGTATTTCTTTATCTTCTTTATCTTCTTTATCTAGTATTTCTTTATCTTCTTTATCTAGTATTTCTTTATCTTCTTTATCTAGTATTTCTTATCTTCTTTATCTAGTATTTCTTTATCTTCTTTATCTAGTATTTCCTATCTTCTTTATCTAGTATTTCTTTATCTTCTTTATCTAGTATTTCTCTATCTTCTTTATCTAGTATTTCTTATCTTCTTTATCTAGTATTTCTTTATCTTCTTTATCTAGTATTTCTTATCTTCTTTATCTAGTATTTCTTTTCTTCTTTATCTTCTTTATCTAGTATTTCTTATCTTCTTTATCTAGTATTTCTTTATCTTCTTTATCTAGTATTTATTATCTTCTTTATCTAGTATTTCTTTATCTTCTTTATCTAGTATTTCTTTATCTTCTTCATCTAGTATTTCTTTATCTTCTTTATCTTCTTTATCTAGTATTTCTTATCTTCTTTATCTAGTATTTCTTTATCTTCTTTATCTGTTTTCTTTATCTAGTATTTCTTTATCTTCTTTATCTAGTATTTCTTTATCTTCTTTATCTAGTATTTCTTATCTTCTTTATCTAGTATTTCTTATCTTCTTTATATAGTATTTCTTATCTTCTTTATCTAGTATTTCTTTATCTTCTTTATGTAGTATTTCTTATCTTCTTTATCTAGTATTTCTTTATCTTCTTTATCTAGTATTTCTTTATCTTCTTTATCTAGTATTTCTTTATCTTCTTTATCTAGTATTTCTTATCTTCTTTATCTAGTATTTCTTTATCTTCTTTATCTAGTTTTTCTTTATCTTCTTTATCTAGTATTTCTCTATCTTCTTTATCTAGTATTTCTTTATCTTCTTTATCTAGTATTTCTTATGTTCTTTATCTAGTATTTCTTTATCTTCTTTATCTAGTATTTCTTATCTTCTTTATCTAGTATTTCTTTATCTTCTTTATGTAGTATTTCTTTATCTTCTTTATCTAGTATTTATTTATCTTCTTTATCTAGTATTTCTTTATCTTCTTTATCTAGTATTTCTTATCTTCTTTATCTAGTATTTCTTTATCTTCTTTATCTAGTATTTCTTTATCTTCTTTATCTAGTATTTCTTTATCTTCTTTATCTAGTATTTCTTATCTTCTTTATCTAGTATTTCTTTATCTTCTTTATCTAGTATTTCTTTATCTTCTTTATCTAGTATTTCTCTATCTCCTTTATCTAGTATTTCTTTATCTAGTATTTCTTTATCTTCTTTATCTAGTATTTCTTTATCTTCTTTATCTAGTATTTCTTTATCTTCTTTATCTAGTATTTCTTTATCTTCTTTATCTAGTATTTCTCTATCTCCTTTATCTAGTATTTCTTTATCTAGTATTTCTTTATCTTCTTTATCTAGTATTTCTTTATCTTCTTTATCTAGTATTTCTTTATCTTCTTTATCTAGTATTTCTTTATCTAGTTTTCTTTATTTTCTTTATCTAGTATTTCTTTATCTAGTATTTCTTTATCTTCTTTATCTAGTATTTCTTTATCTTCTTTATCTAGTATTTCTTTATCTAGTATTTCTTTATCTTCTTTATCTAGTATTTCTTTATCTAGTATTTCTTTATCTTCTTTATCTAGTATTTCTTTATCTAGTATTTCTTTATCTTCTTTATCTAGTATTCCTTTATCTTCTTTATCTAGTATTTCTTTATCTTCTTTATCTAGTATTTCTTTATCTTCTTTATCTAGTATTTCTTTATCTTCTTTATCTAGTATTTCTTATCTTCTTTATCTAGTATTTCTTTATCTTCTTTATCTAGTATTTCTTTATCTTCTTTATCTAGTATTTCTCTATCTTCTTTATCTAGTATTTCTTTATCTTCTTTATATAGTATTTCTTTATCTTCTTTATCTAGTATTTCTTATCTTCTTTATCTAGTATTTCTTATCTTCTTTATCTAGTATTTCTTATCTTCTTTATCTAGTATTTCTTTATCTTCTTTATCTAGTATTTCTTTATCTTCTTTATCTAGTATTTCTTATCTTCTTTATCTAGTATTTCTTATCTTCTTTATCTAGTATTTCTTTATCTTCTTTATCTAGTATTTCTTATCTTCTTTATCTAGTATTTCTTATCTTCTTTATCTAGTATTTCTTTATCTTCTTTATCTAGTATTTCTTTATCTTCTTTATCTAGTATTTCTTTATCTTCTTTATCTAGTATTTCTTTATCTTCTTTATCTAGTATTTCTTTATCTTCTTTATCTAGTATTTCTCTATCTTCTTTATCTAGTATTTCTTTATGTTCTTTATCTAGTATTTCTTTATCTAGTATTTCTTTATCTTCTTTATCTAGTATTTCTTTATCTTCTTTATCTAGTATTTCTTTATCTTCTTTATCTAGTATTTCTTTATCTTCTTTATCTAGTAATTCTTTATCTTCTTTATCTAGTATTTCTTTATCTTCTTTATCTAGTATTTCTTATCTTCTTTATCTAGTATTTCTTTATCTTCTTTATCTAGTATTTCTTTATCTTCTTTATCTAGTATTTCTTATCTTCTTTATCTAGTATTTCTTTATCTAGTATTTCTTTATCTTCTTTATCTAGTATTTCTTTATCTTATTTATCTAGTATTTCTTTATCTAGTATTTCTTATCTTCTTTATCTAGTATTTCTTTATCTTCTTTATCTAGTATTTCTTTATCTTCTTTATCTAGTATTTCTTATCTTCTTTATCTAGTATTTCTTATCTTCTTTATCTAGTATTTCTTATCTTCTTTATCTAGTATTTCTTATCTCCTTTATCTCGTATTTCTTTATCTTCTTTATCTAGTATTTCTTTATCTAGTATTTCTTTATCTAGTATTTCTTTATCTAGTATTTCTTTATCTTCTTTATCTAGTATTTCTTTATCTAGTATTTCTTTATCTAGTATTTCTTTATCTAGTATTTCTTTATCTTCTTTATCTAGTATTTCTTATCTTCTTTATCTAGTAGTTCTTTATCTTCTTTATCTAGTATTTCTTTATCTTCTTTATCTAGTATTTCTTTATCTAGTATTTCTTTATTTTCTTTATCTAGTATTTCTTATCTTCTTTATCTAGTATTTCTTTATCTTCTTTATCTAGTATTTCTTATCTTCTTTATCTAGTATTTCTTTATCTTCTTTATCTAGTATTTCTTTATCTTCTTTATGTAGTATTTCTTATCTTCTTTATCTAGTATTTCTCTATCTTCTTTATCTAGTATTTCTTATCTTCTTTATCTAGTATTTCTCTATCTTCTTTATCTAGTATTTCTTTATCTTCTTTATCTAGTATTTCTTTATCTTCTTTATCTAGTATTTCTTTATCTAGTATTTCTTTATCTTCTTTATCTAGTATTTCTTTATCTTCTTTATCTAGTATTTCTTAATCTTCTTTATCTAGTATTTCTCTATCTTCTTTATCTAGTATTTCTTTATCTTCTTTATCTAGTATTTCTTATTTTCTTTATCTAGTATTTCTTTATCTTCTTTATCTAGTATTTCCTATCTTCTTTATCTAGTATTTCTTTATCTTCTTTATCTAGTATTTCTTATGTTCTTTATCTAGTATTTCTTATGTTCTTTATCTAGTATTTCTTTATCTTCTTTATCTAGTATTTCTTAATCTTCTTTATCTAGTATTTCTTTATCTTCTTTATCTAGTATTTCTTTATTTTCTTTATCTAGTATTTCTTATCTTCTTTATCTTGTATTTCTTATCTTCTTTATCTAATATTTCTTCATCTTCTTTATCTAGTATTTCTTTATCTTCTTTATCTAGTATTTCTTATGTTCTTTATCTAGTATTTCTTTATCTTCTTTATCTAGTATTTCCTATCTTCTTTATCTAGTATTTCTTTATCTTCTTTATCTAGTATTTCTTATCTTTTTTATCTAGTATTTCTTTATCTTCTTTATCTAGTATTTCTTATGTTCTTTATCTAGTATTTCTTATCTTCTTTATCTAGTATTTCCTATCTTCTTTATCTAGTATTTCTTTATCTTCTTTATCTAGTATTTCTTATCTTCTTTATCTAGTATTTCTTTATCTTCTTTATCTAGTATTTCTTAATCTTCTTTATCTAGTATTTCCTATCTTCTTTATCTAGTATTTCTTTATCTTCTTTATCTAGTATTTCTTTATCTTCTTTATCTAGTATTTCTTATCTTCTTTATCTAGTATTTCTTTATCTTCTTTATCTAGTATTTCTTTATCTTCTTTATCTAGTATTTCTTATGTTCTTTATCTAGTATTTCTTTATCTTCTTTATCTGGTATTTCTTTGTCTTCTTTATCTAGTATTTCTTTATCTTCTTTATCTAGTATTTCTTATCTTCTTTATCTAGTATTTCTTTATCTTCTTTATCTAGTATTTCCTATCTTCTTTATCTAGTATTTCTTTATCTTCTTTATCTAGTATTTCTTATCTTCTTTATCTAGTATTTCTTTATCTTCGTTATCTAGTATTTCCTATCTTCTTTATCTAGTATTTCTTTATCTTCTTTATCTAGTATTTCTTATGTTCTTTATCTAGTATTTCTTTATCTTCTTTATCTAGTATTTCTTATCTTCTTTATCTAGTATTTCCTATCTTCTTTATCTAGTATTTCTTTATCTTCTTTATCTAGTATTTCTTTATCTTCTTTATCTAGTATTTCTTAATCTTCTTTATCTAGTATTTCCTATCTTCTTTATCTAGTATTTCTTTATCTTCTTTATCTAGTATTTCCTATCTTCTTTATCTAGTATTTCTTTATCTTCTTTATCTAGTATTTCTTATCTTCTTTATCTAGTATTTCTTATGTTCTTTATATAGTATTTCTTTATCTTCTTTATCTAGTATTTCTTATGTTCTTTATCGAGTATTTCTTTATCTAGTATTTCCTATCTTCTTTATCTAGTATTTCTTTATCTTCTTTATCTAGTATTTCTTTATCTTCTTTATCTAGTATTTCTTATGTTCTTTATCTAGTATTTCTTATCTTCTTTATCTAGTATTTCTTATCTTCTTTATCTAGTATTTCTTTATCTTCTTTATCTAGTATTTCTTATGTTCTTTATCTAGTATTTCTTATATCCTTTATCTAGTATTTCTTATGTTCTTTATCTAGTATTTCTTATCTTCTTTATCTAGTATTTCTTTATCTTCTTTATCTAGTATTTCTTATGTTCTTTATCTAGTATTTCTTATCTCCTTTATCTAGTATTTCTTATCTTCTTTATCTAGTATTTCTTATGTTCTTTATCTAGTATTTCTTTATCTTCTTTATCTAGTATTTCTTTATCTTCTTTATCTAGTATTTCTTATCTTCTTTATCTAGTATTTCTTTATCTTTTTTATCTAGTATTTCTTTATCTTCTTTATCTAGTATTTCTTATCTTCTTTATCTAGTATTTCTTTATCTTCTTTATCTAGTATTTCTTATGTTCTTTATCTAGTATTTCTTATCTTCTTTATCTAGTATTTCCTATCTTCTTTATCTAGTATTTCTTTATCTTCTTTATCTAGTATTTCTTTATCTTCTTTATCTAGTATTTCTTTATCTTCTTTATCTAGTATTTCTTTATCTTCTTTATCTAGTATTTCTTATGTTCTTTATCTAGTATTTCTTTATCTTCTTTATCTAGTATTTCTTTATCTTCTTTATCTAGTATTTCTTAATCTTCTTTATCTAGTATTTCCTATCTTCTTTATCTAGTATTTCTTTATCTTCTTTATCTAGTATTTCTTTATCTTCTTTATCTAGTATTTCTTATCTTCTTTATCTAGTATTTTTTTCTTCTTTATCTTCTTTATCTAGTATTTCTTTATCTTCTTTATCTTCTTTATCTAGTATTTCTTTATCTTCTTTATCTAGTATTTCTTTATCTTCTTATGTTCTTTATCTAGTATTTCTCTATCTCCTTTATCTAGTATTTCTTATCTTCTTTATCTAGTATTTCTTTATCTTCTTTATCTAGTATTTCCTATCTTCTTTATCTAGTATTTCTTTATCTCCTTTATCTAGTATTTCTTATCTTCTTTATCTAGTATTTCCTATCTTCTTTATCTAGTATTTCTTATCTTCTTTATCTAGTATTTCTTATGTTCTTTATCTAGTATTTCTTATCTTCTTTATCTAGTATTTCTTATCTTCTTTATCTAGTATTTCCTATCTTCTTTATCTAGTATTTCTTTATCTTCTTTATCTAGTATTTCCTTTATCTTCTTTATCTAGTATTTCTTATCTTCTTTATCTAGTATTTCTTATCTTCTTTATCTAGTATTTCTTTATCTTCTTTATCTAGTATTTCTTATCTTCTTTATCTAGTATTTCTTATGTTCTTTATCTAGTATTTCTTTATCTTCTGTCAGCATATTCACCGGTTTACACGGTGTCGCGATCATAAGCTGCCCTCTTCCCTGGGAAACAACAGCTGGTGCAGCTGTGTTATCGGCGGGTGGAAACAGTCGGGATTTTGCGCTGCGTTCAGTTCCAGGCTGAGATAATAAAATCAAGGAAAACTGTGAAAATCTGCCATAAACTGGCAGAAAACAAGAGTCTCCTGGTAAAATGCATTTAGATGATTTTCCATCACCACTGATTAATAATAATAACTTTATGATCCACAACGGCATCAACAAGCGCTAAGTGTCTCAGCTGTGTGCATCACTTTTTAGTGTCCCCTGGAAACAGTTTCAGATGTACTGTGAGCTTCTGGCAGCATTTCTTCTACATGCTGCTGTTAAGTTGGTGAAGATGTTTTCTGACAGAGAACCGTGAACCCTAAATATTCATGGTATTATGGTATTATGGCATTATGGTATTATGGTATTATGGTATTATGGCATTATGGCATTATGGTATTATGGCATTATGGTATTATGGTATTATGGTATTATGGCATTATGGTATTATGGCATTATGGTATTATGGCATTATGGTTTATGGTTTTTGTTTATGGTTTTGGATTTGGTTTATTGTATTATGGTATTATGGATTATGGTATTATGGATTATGGATTATGGTATTTGGATTATGGCATTATGGTATTTGGCATTATGGATTATGGTTTATGGTCTATGGTTTTGGATTATGGTATTTGGATTTGGATTTGGTTTATGGTTTATGGCATTATGGTATTATGGTATTATTGTATTATGGTATTATGGCATTATGGTATTATTGTATTATGGTATTATGGCATTATGGTATTATGGATTTTGGTTATGGTATTATGGCATTTGGCATTATGGATTATGATATTATGGATTATGGCATTATGGTATTATGGTATTATGGCATTATGGCATTATGGTATTATGGTATTATGGCATTATGGTATTATGGTATTATGGTACTATGGCATTATGGCATTATGGCATTATGGTATTATGGCATTATGGTATTATGGTATTATGGTACTATGGCATTATGGCATTATGGTATTATGGTACTATGGTATTATGGCATTATGGCATTATGGCATCTGTACTTGAAGGTTTTCGTGGTCGGGATTGTGTAAATCCTGTAGAGCGGTCTGATTATCGGACTCAGGTGATGGTCTAGAGGTCTAGATGTCGTCTGAAAATGAAGACTATTCGGTGGTGTGGCGTTTACCAGACCTCACAGCCACTGGAGGCTACGTTAGCTGCTAACGAGCAGAACACAACCACATCACCGACCGAGCTGTCGGCAGTCAGTTGCATTCTGGGTAATGTAAAGACTAGAGGAATGCAGGAAATAGAAAAAGATGATATATCTGGTTCTGATGCATTGATTCATCCCTTTTCATCTGTCTGAGTCAGTGTGGGAAAGCAATGGTTAATTAGCTGAGTAAAAACTTAATTAACGGTTACAAGTTCATAGTTTTCTTTCGAGCAATGTCTTAATCAAATAATGATTTTCAGGAATCACCGACTGCATCGATACCGATGTGGCGGATACTGGCAGGGAAACAACGACCTCCTCATTATAAAACCAGAAGTGAGCTCAGCATTTCATTACACTGGCTCTGCATGAAACAACCTTTACTGTGTATTCTGTCATGTTTTTCATTAATTACCACAGCTACGTACTCACTGAGACGAGCTGTAGGATGTGACGTGAGGAGATGTTCCCATCAGTTAATAAACATGACACCGGCGTCGCCGATTACAGCGAACATGTTCCTAGAAGACATGACAGTCTTGTTGGTCTGACCTTTCCCGTCTCGCGGGCGCCGCAGCGCCGCGATCACCGGCTGCGAACGCTCCATCCTCCTCGTGGCGATTACCTCAGTAACGTGACGGTTCCCTGACAGCAGCTGGTTTAATCCTCCGAGCTGAGACTCCGTCTGGAGCAGATGCATTCGCTGTCTGTTTGTAGCGTCCATCGTTGAGTCTAATGAACTAAGTGGGTTTTATTTCTGTAGAAAAGGACGGCGGGTTCGTATGTAACACGACTGCTGAGTCAGGCCTAACACAAACACACATAGACTTAAATGTGGCGCCAGGTGTATTTGGTGACCCGTTTTAGCATTTTTTCCATCTGAGAGAAGGCCATCTGTGATTGGTTAACTACTGGACTCGTAGCGGCAGGATGCAGCGTCAGGCCTCACTGGCCACGCGACTCCGCTCACCTGGTACTGGATCTTGGTCTGGGGATGGACTGCTGCATGGCAATAACACACCGGGTGCCGGATCACCCTCGTTGGAATGACGGCGTCGAGTGTTTTCAGTCAATACTGTACTGTTTTTGATGAAACATAACCACGCTCACGTCGCTGATCCTTCTCTGAGACGGTATGACGACCAGGTCAGCCCGCCCACCTGAGCGGCGTGGCTCGGCTACGGGTCGGCTGCGTCGCGAGGTCTCGCCGATTTTTACCGCAAGCTGCGAGTTTCACAGCAACAACATACAATGACAATTATCTTTTGACTGTATATTAACGTCATACCAGCAACATTACTACACAGACAGAAGATCACAGTAACTCATTACAGGAGCGCTGCTGTTTATGGTACCTCAACATCACGCTATATTATTATTATTATTATTATTATTATTATTATTATTATGGTTTTCAGTGATGTCCAGTGTGAGCAGAGCATCACATCCACGGACAGTTGTGTCCCATTTGAACGTCCCATCTGTATTTGTACCATCGACCCATTTATAGCCCTCTCTGGCCAACTCTTCAAGTGGGCCTAAATTCAGAAATCAGAGTAGGTCACATGTCCAACAGCACAGTTCAGGTCAGAGCTGGACCAGCGTCGTCCTTAAGATACCAGACGAGACCTCCTATTGGTCTATTTACTGTCAGTCTGGAGGGAATGCCTTAGTTCATTGATAAAGTGATCAGTGGTACTCCCACAGGACTAAAGTATTCCCTCTGGTCCTCCACGTTTTAATTGTCCTCCTCAGAGCTGTACATCAGTGAGTCAACTCACATTAAGAAGTGGAAGAAAGTCGTCCTTCATCCTAAATGGGACAGTACGACTCAGCAGCTGAACGTAGGATTGAGGGAGAATATGGACTCGCTGACATGATTAACACCGGAGCTCTCTGGAGCTCTGCTTGCCGAACGCCGTTCCACGGAAAGATGAGGGCCGTCGGTTATCAGACATCTGAGGAGGACTGTTGATCCAGGATTCATTTTGTGTTTCAGATGAGCGTGTTGAGGCTGATCAGGAAGGCTGAAGTAACACAGCACATTCAGCCTAGTTCAGCCTGCTCAGTGGTTCTGTGTCAGATCAGGTGATTGACAGTCATAGTTACTGTCCTGACTCGTGCAGAGAGACAGAACAGAGTACATGTTGGTTGCCGACCAATCACCGCTGGTTGTCTCTCACGACGTACGTCACCAGAGAGGAAGCTTGACGCTAATGGTGGTAGCGTACCGACTGGGCTGCCGAACTGCCTCTTTCCCTGTTGTCACGCTGTCGTGGTCGTCTCTGAAGGAAACCTCAGAAAGGCTGTTGTTGCCTCACATTTCACAGTTCCACCTCAAAGCACCAACACTGTCCCTCGCGCTGCGCCGTTGTTTACGATTATGGCCGACCGGTTTCATGTATTTTCATCGTCATGATATGATCATGGCTGTCTGATGAACAAGTAAAATCCTTATTTTCAGGGATGGTTACTGAAACCTGTTGTTAAAGACTCTCGCTGAGATCATCAGCACCCACAGTGAAGTCAGCGATCAGCTGGTCCGAGAAACGACGCTCGTCGCTGTCAGCGAGCGGAAATCTAAGATACGTCATCAACAAGCATTAACACGATGAAACTCGGCTCCATCGCAGGTTTCCGATCGTGCGCCTGATCAGTTCGCGCTGCCCCCGTTGGCCTCGGACACAGCAGTGACGGAACGCAGCGAAAGGAAGAAGCATCAAACCACGTCGTGTCTGGACGTTGTGAGGCGTCCAAGTCAACCCTGCTGTCTACGAGGACACAGTCCAGTACTGATCCGAGCCATGCACCCGGCTGGTATGAGGTAGTCTGAGGCAGCCCTTACAGCGCCTTTAAACGTAGTACATAGAGAAGGCTGTGAATCATACTCTGTATTTCAAAACAGAACCTTAAAACACCTTTTTTGTGCTAAATTTGCTTTTGCATCAATATTCATTGAACACTCTTAAATACACAATACTGTAAAAAATGAAGGTGAATCCAGTTTTAGGACATACGGTCATATGAGAGACTTTAGACTAGTCAGGTGGAATTACACCAGCAGTACTTGAGCAGTGGTCATTTTATTCAAAGTATATTTGAAATGAATTAAAATTCACCAAACACATGAGCAGGGCCATGAATGGTATTTGCTTTTCATGCAGGAGGGCTGGGTGATACTGGAATCGTCCTACTGACGATACTGCTGTAAGAAAAAAGAGGATATATGATATTATCCTTCAAACAGAGATGTGCGTAGTTATATACAGTATATCTGTGTCTGGAGACAGACAGTACATCGCAATGAATACGTGTCCACACTGTATGGACAGTTAGTGCTGTTTTACACAAGGACACGCTGAAATCAGTAAATCTGATCAGCTGGAGCCTGGAGACTGTCCACCGGTTACATGCTGCTGCCTTCGACTGAAGGCCGCCGGGCCTCTGGGCCGCCGGGCGTCTGGGCCTCCGGGCCTCCGGGCTGTCGGACGTCTGGGCCTCCGGGCCTCCGGGCCGTCGGACGTCAGGGCGTCTGGGCCTCCGGGCCGTCGGACGTCCGGGCGTCTGGGCCTCCGGGCCGCTGGGCCTCCGGGCCGCTGGGCCTCCGGGCGTCTGGGCCTCCGGGCCATCGGACGTCCGGGCGTCTGGGCCTCCGAGCCTTTGGGCTTCCTGGCCGCCGGGCCTCCGGGCCGCCGGGCCTCCGGGCCGCCGGGCTTCCGGGCCGTCGGACGTCCGGGCGTCTGGGCCTCCGGGCCGCCGGGCCTCCCTTTGACTTTATAAATTTATTTATACTTTTACTTTATTGTGAAGTACATAGGAAATGAAATGTGTTTACCAGCTGCTTCTGTGAGTAACAGGTAACCATGGTAACAGAGACTAAATCCCTGCCGTGTCTGGTCGTCACTAGAACTAGACACTAGACACTAGACACTAGAACTAGACACTAGACACTAGAACTAGACACTAGAACTAGAACTAGACACTAGACATAGAACTAGACACTAGAACTAGACACTAGACACTAGAATTAGACACTAGACACTAGAACTAGACACGAGACACTAGAACTAGACACTAGACACTAGAACTAGACACTAGACACTAGACACTAGACACTAGACACTAGACACTAGACACTAGACACTAGAACTAGACACTAGAACTAGACACTAGACACTAGACACTAGAACTAGACACTAGACACTAGAACTAGACACTAGACACTAGAACTAGACACTAGAACTAGACACTAGACACTAGAACTAGACACTAGACACTAGACACTAGAACTAGACACTAGACACTAGACACAAACTAGACACTAGACACTAGACACTAGACACTAGAACTAGACACTAGACACTAGAACTAGACACTAGACACTAGACACTAGAACTAGACACTAGAAAGAGAACTAGACACTAGAACTAGACACTAGAACTAGACACTAGACACTAGAACTAGACACTAGAACTAGACACTAGACACTAGAACTAGGCACTAGACACTAGAACTAGACACTGAAAGACACTAGACACTAGAACTAGACACTAGACACGAGAACTAGACACTAGAAGAAACTAGACACTAGAACTAGACACTAGAACCAGACACTAGAACTAGACACTAGAAACTAAAGACACTAGAACTAGACACTAGACACTACACATAGACACTAGACCTAGACACTAAACACTAGAACTAGTGTCTAGACTAGAGTCTAGTCTCTCTCCCCCCCCCCCCCACATGAATCATGAACTCATCGTAGTTTATAAAAACATCATATAAATCCATAACTCCCTGAAGCTTTGTCCCAGAGGGGAGTCATCGTTCTGTTATCGTGGCCAATCAATCTGGTGTCTACCAATAATTTCCTCATTAGTCCGAGTCTACCGTGTACTTATATCTCTTATCCTCACAAATTCAAATTATTTTAAGCAGATTATTAAGATGGAAAATAATCTGCGTAGTGGAGGTAGCAGTGGTGTGGTGATAAAAGGAGGGAAACTCTATGGTAGTACAGCCGTGAGAGGACGGCGTCAGCCTACAGCCGAGGGGAGGCTGCCGTCTCAGGGAGGTGGAGCTGACACAAGACATTATATTGATCCCTGCTCAGTTCAAGCTTATTGATCGCATACACATTAAGATGGCAGTTAAGCCTGAGTTAAAGGATGAGATGTAAACTGAGACACAGCTGTACGCTGAGTATCACAGTATCAGTACCACCATCAGTATTTCTAATGCAGCACACTCATCATTAACATGGAGAATGGCGGAGCGGCGGCGTACTGAACTCGGGGTTACTCGGCTCTGTAAACTTAGCCGGCCGAGCGCTGCGCTCTCTGTGGTCGCAGACGACGTGGACTCGGTTAGTTTAGCTTTAAAATGGGTGCTACGAGCATTAGCATTAGCATTGTGTCCCCAGTCCAGCGGCGGTCAGCGTGTAAAACGGCGGCCATGAATGCGCTGTGGTTGCTGGTGGCGACGGCAGCTGTTGAAATCACGATCAGAACATGGAGATGAAGCCTTGTGTCGTTATTATCTACACTGAGAGTTACTACGGCAACCATGGACGCATTCAGCTGAAAGTCAGCAGTTAGCGAAAGCAAAGCAGGCTTCAGAGCTGCAAGCAGGGTGATTGATTAAAGAAGAGAGAACGATTACGGTCGTCAATATCCACCCATGAACACACACCCACAGGAGATTCACAGTGGACTGAACCCTGGCCTCGAGGCTCGGAGCAGTTTGTGGGTTTGACAGACATGATACACACACACACACACACACACCAGACATCACACACACACACACACCAGAAATACACACACACACACACACACACACACACACACACACCAGACATGATACACACACACACACACCAGACATCACACACACACACACACACACACACTCACACACACACACACACACCAGACATCACACACACACACACACACACACACACACACACACACACACACACACACACACCAGACATGATACACACACACACACCAGACATGATACACACACACACACACACACACACACACACACACACACACACACACACCAGACATCACACACACACACACACACACCAGACATCACACACACACACACACACACACACACACCAGACATCACACACACACACACACACACACCAGACATCACACACACACACACACACACACACACACACACACACACCAGACATGATACACACACACACACACCAGACATGAACACACACCAGACATCACACACACACACACACCAGACATCACACACACACACACACACACACACACACCAGACATGATACACACACACACACCAGACATGATACACACACACACACACACCAGACATCACACACACACACACACCAGACATGATACACACACACACACACACACACACACACACACACACACACCAGACATGATACACACACACACACACACACACACACACACACACACACACACACACACACACACCAGACAGCACACACACACACACACACACACACCAGACACACACACACACACACACACACACACACACACACACACACCAGACAGCACACACACACACACACACCAGACATCATACACACACACACACACCAGACATCACACACACACACACACACACCAGACATCACACACACACACACACACACACCAGACATCACACACACACACACACACACCAGACATCACACACACACACACACACACACCAGACATGATACACACACTCACACACACACACACACACACACACACACACACACACACACACACACACACACACCAGACATCATACACACACACACACCAGACAATACACACACACACACACACACACACACACACACACACATCATACACACACACACACCAGACATCACACACACACACACACACACCAGACATCATACACACACACACACACCAGACATCACACACACACACACACCAGACATCATACACACACACACCAGACATCACACACACACACACACACACACCAGACATCACACACACACACACACACACAGCTCCTCTAAATGCAGCAGAGTGGAAGCTGCTAATTCAGCCTCTCATGCATCCAGGTGAAGTGTGTGAGGTGGTGTGTGTATGTGCTGTGTTCTCGCTGTATGTGTGTTTGTGAAACAGTGTGTGTGTGCAGAGTTAATGGCTGCATGCCGTCATTAGCACAGATTCGTTCTCCCAGCGGCCGGCTGCACTGCGTCCAACTAGCTAACACTTGGCCGTGCGCTGTCTTCTAATCACACAGCTGATCCCCGAGGCTGCGTTACGACTCCTCAGCCGAAGCCCTCCGGCGGGCTGAAGACCGCCTTCATGAGGCTGCTATCACCTGGGTGCTGCAGGAAACACTGGAGTTATACCAGGGTATCTCAGCCAGCAGCCCTCGGCTGTCCTCTCCTTCTCATCTCCAGACAGATTTCTGGATCTTTCTGCAGGTTTTGTCTCAAAGTGACGTTCTAGTTATTCTTTGAATACAGATATGACTTTTGCGAGCTAAGCTCACAGCTTTACCACCAACCTCCACGAAAAATTACTTATCAGTCCAAGACTTATTAAAGACGTGGTGCTAGAGGGACAGCTGCCTCTGGACTAGGACTGGGACCCCCTGTGGACTAGGACTTGGCCCCCCTGTGGACTAGGACTGGACCCCCTGTGGACTCGGACTGAACCTATTGTGGACTAGGACTGGACCTCTGGTGGACTAGGACTGGACTGGTCCACCACAGCTCCCGCTGCTCATTGACAGGACTAAGAACGAAACGTGATTTCATGTCTCCAACAGTCTCCGATAACCCCAGAAAAGACACAGATTTGTCTCTGGTCACTTTTTTGACAGAGTCTCTGGAGGGTCTGAAACTCGTTAAATACAGAGACGAAGTTGACACTGCAGCCTCAGCAGGAGACGCTGCTTCAGTCTACATCAATGTCAAGTGAGACAGGAAGAAGTTCACTAACAGTACACAAGCATTTCAAAATAAAAGCTATTTTCTTTACTGTTTTTTAGCTTCGTAGGGTAAACTGTGTGGTTTGACTGAGACGTCATCACGAGGGCTGTGTAATGCCCGGTCTGTGTTAGACTATGGTGAAACTTTGATTGACAGGTCTTCAGACTGGGGGAGCCATTATTGATATGACAGTATTGATACCGTTCGAACACACAGCTTTAAACCTGTGAAAGACGGAGTTATTTCCTCTGTTTGTGGACGCATAGTATTTAAACTGAGTCTTCTGTTTATCGGGCTCCAGGTGATCAGAATGGACAATATAAGATCTGTCATGAGCCGTCGGTACAGTCGGCTAAATTCATATATGGCAGAGAGGAGGAAGAGGAGGAGGACATTATCTCTATACGACAGACCTTACTAACTCCTCCTCCTCCTCCTGCTCCTCCCGGTCCTCGGACTCCTCTGCAGGACTGTGGACTGAACTCTCCGATACTCTGGTTTTGCTGTGTGGTTCTGCTGGACCGATAGTGGTATTTGTATTTGGATAAATCTGTTTTACTCACCGTTACCTCTCAGTGATATGAAGCATGCTGACTGCAGTGCTGCAGAAAGCAGGAAGATTTACAGCCGTTAGCCTCCAGCTAAATAGCTTCAAGTCACAGGACCACTTCCTGGTGGGAAAGGTTATGGAGGTCATGGGGAAACCACCTAATTCATTTGGATGTGTAGCACTTAGTCTGCTGGTGCTCACAGGCAGCCGAGTCGAACAGATCCAAGCCTGGACTAATCTCTGCCTGAGGCTTCCTCCACCAGCACGGGCTCAGGAAGCCATGTTGAGACTGATGGACTGATCACAGCAACGAGACTGGAGAGACCGGAGAGACTGGAGAAACTGAAGAGACTGGAGAGACTGGAGAGACCGGAGAGACTGGAGAGGGAGAGACTGGGAGGGAGAGACCGGAGAGACCGGAGAAACTGAAGAGACTGGAGAGACTGGAGAGACTGGAGAGGGAGAGACTGGAGAGACCGGAGAGACTGGAGAGACCGGAGAGACCGGAGAAACTGAAGAGATGGAGAGACTGGAGAGACCGGAGAGACTGGAGAGGGAGAGACTGGAGAGACCGGAGAGACCGGAGAGATGGAGAGACTGGAGAGACCGGAGAGACTGGAGAGACCGGAGAGACCGGAGAAACTGAAGAGACTGGAGAGACCGGAGAGACTGGAGAGGGAGAGACTGGAGAGACCGGAGAGACCGGAGAGGGAGAGACTGGAGAGACCGGAGAGACTGGAGAGACCGGAGAGACCGGAGAGGGAGAGACTGGAGAGACCAGAGAGACTGGAGAGACCGGAGAGACTGGAAGAGAGACCGGAGAGAAGAAACTGAAGAGACTGGAGAGACTGGAGAAACTGAAGAGACTGGAGAGACTGGAGGAGAGACCGGAGAGACTGAAGAGACCAGAGAGACCGGAGAGGGAGAGACTGGAGAGACTGGAGGAGAGACCGGAGAGACTGAAGAGACCAGAGAGACTGAAGAGACTGGAGGAGAGACCGGAGAGACTGAAGAGACCAGAGAGACCGGAGAGGGAGAGACTGGAGAGACCGGAGAGACTGGAGGAGAGACCGGAGAGACTGAAGAGACCGGAGAGACTGGAGAGACTGGAGAGACCGGAGAGACTGGAGAAACTGAAGAGACTGGAGAGACTGGAGAGACCGGAGAGACTGGAGAAACTGGAGAGACTGGAGAGACCGGAGAGACTGGAGAAACTGAAGAGACTGGAGAGACTGGAGAGACCGGAGAGACTGGAGAAACTGGAGAGACTGGAGAGACCGGAGAGACTGGAGAAACTGGAGAGACTGGAGAGACCCGGAGAGACTGGAGAAACTGAAGAGACTGGAGAGACTGGAGAGACCGGAGAGACTGGAGAAACTGGAGAGACTGGAGAGACCCGGAGAGACTGGAGAAACTGAAGAGACTGGAGAGACTGGAGAGACCGGAGAGACTGGAGAAACTGAAGAGACTGGAGAGACTGGAGAAACTGAAGAGACTGGAGAAACTGGAGAGACCGGAGAGACCGGAGAAACTGAAGAGACTGGAGAAACTGGAGAGACTGGAGAAACTGAAGAGACTGGAGAGGGAGAGACCAGAGAGACCGGAGAGGGAGAGACTGGAGAGAGTGGAGGAGAGACCGGAGAGACTGAAGAGACCAGAGCGACTGAAGAGACTGGAGGAGAGACCGGCAAGACCGGAGAGACTGGAGAGACTGGAAGAGAGACCGGAGAGACTGAAGAGACCAGAGAGACCAGAGAGGGAGAGACTGGAGAGACCGGAGGGACTGGAGGAGAGACCGGAGAGACTGAAGAGACCGGAGAGACTGGAGAGACCGGAGAGACTGGAGAAACTGAAGAGACTGGAGAGACTGGAGAGACCGGAGAGACTGGAGAAACTGGAGAAACTGAAGAGACTGGAGAGACTGGAGAGACTGGAGAGACCGGAGAGACTGGAGAAACTGGAGAGACTGGAGAGACCGGAGAGACTGGAGAGACTGGAGAGACCGGAGAGACCGGAGAAACTGAAGAGACTGGAGAGACTGGAGAGACCGGAGAGACTGGAGAAACTGAAGAGACTGGAGAGACTGGAGAAACTGAAGAGACTGGAGAAACTGGAGAGACCGGAGAAACTGGAGAGACTGGAGAGACTGGAGAGACCGGAGAGACTGGAGAAACTGGAGAGACTGGAGAAACTGAAGAGACTGGAGAGACCGGAGAGGGAGAGACCAGAGAGACCAGAGAGACCGGAGAGGGAGAGACTGGAGAGACTGGAGAGACGGGAGAAACTGGAGAGACTGGAGAGACTGGAGAAACTGAAGAGACTGGAGAGACGGGAGAAACTGGAGAGACTGGAGAGACGGGAGAAACTGGAGAGACTGGAGAGACCGGAGAGACTGAAGAAACTGAAGAGACTGGAGAGACCGGAGAGACTGGAGAGACTGGAGAGACCGGAGAGACTGGAGAGACTGGAGAGACTGGAGAGACCGGAGAGGGAGAGACTGGAGAGACGGGAGAGACTGGAGAGACTGGAGAGACCGGAGAGACTGGAGAGACTGGAGAGGCGGGAGAGACTGGAGAGACTGGAGAGACTGGACTTGTATATAATTGTTGATGTCTGGTATACTTCTGTCTGTCAATCATATTGACCTCAGTGAAGTTAGACAGACTAACTGGAATAATCGTCTTTATTCACCAAGATGTTTTGGCGCAGATGATGAATAAGGTTGTTTTTTCCTATTTGGTTCTGTGGTACTTGAACACCTCATTGTCTAGTAGCAACACCACTCATCCAAACAGAGAGATAGAAGGAAAAGAGGAGAGAGACATGAGACAAAGGTCTCCGTCTGGATACGAATGAGAGACGTAGCGGTATCACAGTATCATAGCAGTATCATCAGTGTCTGTCAGCATGTGGTGTCTGTGCAATGAGGGATTATTAGTCACATTTCACACGTGCAATTCAGTTTAATGTGCAACTAAAATGATTTAGATCATCTGGGTAAACTGTTCATTTACACCCTGGCAGATCTTTTGACTGCTCCGGTCTCCGGCTCAGTCACTGTGTCGCAGCAACGTTGTCATATTCCCAGCTTTAGTGCGCGCCATAAACAGTATACATAACTGATCAAAACTATAGATATAAGACCTACGTTGTGATAATATGAAATATGTGTTCTCATTTCTCATTGATACTGTTGGGCTATAACGGTAGGCATATTTCCATCCATCTATTATCCGTAAATGCGTATCCTATTCAGGATTGAAGGGGGGCTGGAGCCGATCCCAGCTGGCATTGGGTGAAGGTGGAGTCCACCCTAGACCGGTCTGAGACACAGAGACAGGCAACCATTCATGCTCACATTCACACCTGTGGGCAATTTAGAGTCATCAGTGAACCTGGATGTCTCGGACTATGTGCCGAGTAGACAGACCGATGCAGATTGCAGATGGTGTGGTTGTGTTGGCTTCATCAGACCGCAATCTTCAGCATGCACTGTGGTGGTTTTCAGAGTGAGGAGCAGTCAGGATGAGGGTCAGCAGCTCCAGGTTTGATCATCGTCATCATTCAGTTCTCTCCCAGAAAACGGTGGACTGCACCCTCCGGTTTGGAAGCGAGTCACTGCCCCAAGTGACGGACTTTAAGTATCTCGGGGTGTGGTTCACCACTGAGGGTCAAATGGAGCAGGAGATGGACAGGCGGTTCGGTGCATCATCTGCAGTTATGTGGGCCCTGTACCGGACCATTGTGGTGAAGAGGGAGCTGAACCAAAAGGCAAAGCTCTTGATTTATGGGTCCATCTACGTTCCAACCCTCACCTGTGGCCATGAGCTTTGGGTAGTGACCTGGATAGTGAACTGAGCTTCCTCTGTAGGGTTTCTGGGCTCAGCCTCAGAGAGGGTGAGGAGCTCAGACCTCCAGAGGGAGGTAGAACCGCTGCTCCTTCACAGCGAAAGGGGTCGGCTGAGGTGGTTCAGCCACCTGATCAGGACGTCTCCTGGACACCGCCCTTTGGAGGTTTTCTGGGTACGATGGATGGATGGACAGATGGGTGGATGGATGGGTGGATGGATGGATGGATGGGTGGGTGGGTGGATGGGTGGGTGGATGGATGGGTGGGTGGGTGGGTGGGTGGATGGATGGGTGGGTGGATGGATGGACGGGTGGGTGGGTGGGTGGGTGGATGGATGGACGGGTGGGTGGGTGGGTGGGTGGATGGATGGATGGACAGATGGGTGGGTGGATGGATGGATGGATGGGTGGGTGGGTGGATGGATGGACGGGTGGGTGGGTGGGTGGGTGGATGGATGGATGGACAGATGGGTGGATGGATGGGTGGGTTGGAAGCTGGATTTGAACCTCGTGCTGTGAGGTGGCAGTGCAAAGGTTTAAAATACTAAATACTACTAAATTATGAGTCATTGCTCAAAATGACGTCTACGTGCCGACTAACACTAGGTAGCCACCACGGCGGATCGCCACCACGGCGGCTCGCCTCCACAGCGGCTTGCCACCACGGCGGCTCGCCGCCACTGCGACGGCAGCTTGCCACCATGGCGGATCGCCACCACGGCGGCTCGCCTCCACGGCAGCTCGCCACCACGGCGGCTCGCCTCCACAGCGGCTTGCCACCACGGCGACGGCAGCTAGCCACCACGGCGGATCGCCACCACGGCAGCTCGCCACCACGGCGGATCGCCACCACGGCTGCTCGCCGTCGCTACATGGCACAAATGCAAAAGTTTTTTTGTTTTTTTCCAGCCTGACACTTTACTTTTGCTGTGGGAAGATTACTGAAGATGTGAGTTTGCCACCCGGTACTGTATTTGAATGAAAACTGAACTCCTGGTGTTCTTCACCTCTGTTTTGGAAGAAGGGAATAACAGGGAAAACAGCATTAACAGGCAGATCAGCTTTAAAGTGAAATACTTTCTTTTTGACGCGCTGCTGTGGTGGATGGTGTGACGATCGGTTCAGTGGATTCAGGAAGGTAACTGATAAATATGCTGCTGTACTGTGGATGAATTTGATGCGGTGCCACTGTGTTAGCGACGCTCTTTATAAAACTGTAAATCAGCTTATTGTCACACATTACATTTGGCCATTTTGAGATGTATTATTTTTCCATTTCCTAAGACACGGTGAACATTATATTTGTTCCTGTGTCCTCTTGCATCCAGGTGGCCTGTGGTCAATGTTTTATATTTTATACCCTCAAGGACTCTGTGTGCACATTCTCCCTCACATTTTAATGAGGAAACACTCATTTCCACGGAGCTGCAGTGACTCGTTCGTACTTTAGGTCACCGTGCTCATCTAAATACCTCGGTGAGTAATGTGCAGACCTCAAACATTTTCTAATTAGTGCATTAATAAGCTTAATAATGCGATGAGATGAGATGAGATGTGATGAGATGAGATGTGATGAGATGGGATGTGATGAGATGGGATGTGATGAGATGAGATGTGATGAGATGAGATGCGATGTGATGAGATGCGATGTGATGAGATCAGATGCGATGAGATCAGATGTGATGAGATCAGATCAGATGTGATGAGATGGGATGTGATGAGATCAGAAGTGATGAGATGGGATGTGATGAGATGAGATGTGATGAGATCAGATGCGATGAGATGTGATGAGATCAGATCAGATGTGATGAGATGCGATGAGATGTGATGAGATCAGATGAGATGTGATGAGATCAGATGTGATGAGATGAGATGCGATGAGATGTGATGAGATCAGATGTGATGAGATGGGATGTGATGAGATGAGATGTGATGAGATCAGATGCGATGAGATGTGATGAGATCAGATCAGATGTGATGAGATGCGATGAGATGTGATGAGATCAGATGAGATGTGATGAGATCAGATGTGATGAGATGAGATGCGATGAGATGTGATGAGATCAGATGTGATGAGATCAGATGAGATGTGATGAGATGCGATGAGATGCGATGAGATGAGATGTGATGAGATGCGATGTGATGAGATGCGATATGATGAGATGTGATGAGATGAGAAGCGATGTGATGAGATGAGATGCGATGTAATGAGATGCGATGAGAGATCAGATGAGATGTGATGAGATGAGATGTGATGAGATGCGATGAGATGTGATGACATGAGATGTGATGAGATCAGATGCAATGAGATGAGATGCGATGTGATGAGATCAGATCAGATGTGATGAGATGTGATGAGATCAGATCAGATGTGATGAGATGCGATGAGAGATGTGATGAGATGTGATGCGATGCGATGAGATGAGATGTGATGAGATGAGATGTGATGTGATGAGATGAGATGAATGAGAGAAAAGAGTCCTGCAATCTTTGAACCTACTTTTTCTTTCTGAAGCTCATTTTTCAGGATCTCTGTGATCTTTTGTGTGAGCTTTAATACAGTGTAAGAATCAATGTAAAATTCAAATGATGGTACAGTTTTGAAGCTCTTAAACATAACGTCATAAAGTTTTTCCCAGAAGCCCGCCGTTTAGTGATGTGGCTCAGTAAGGACTGTTGACAGACGATGCTGCGGGTGACAGAGGAGGACAGCTAGCCGGACAAGATGAATTCAGTCTGAAAAGCATCGCTCGGCTTTAAATTCAATTCCCGTTAGAGGCGCTGCGTGACGACAACTGGACCGACTTCATTTCAGATTATTTCACCCCACCTGGTGATGAGGAGACGCTAACGCTAGGCTAGCACTCAATCTGCTGATGGATGATGATGATGAGGAGGAGGAGGAAGATATTCCTCTCATGGCTGAGCTGATGACGGCACACAATGTCTCTGATTGTACTTGTCTGAATGAGGACAGTTAAAGAGACTGAGACCACCGGAGTGTAGCTGCAAACTACAACAGCACCGCTGTCTGACAGCTCTTTACACCAGGAGATGGAGAGAAAGAAATATAAATATATCAGCTAATAATGTGTGTCAGTGTGTGTAGTCTCCTAGAAATGCTTCCTATTAAAGAGGACGTGTTGTAGACTTTCATTCACTCAAACAATCATCGTACGTGAACATAATCAGTCGGCTGTTACCTCCTCACCACACAGCTATCATGGAAATAATATACAAACATCATTTCTAGGAGGCACAAAAGGTGAGGAAACCATTTTAAATAGCAGAAATACTTTAACATTTAGTGAAATCATCTGATGTCGTGGTGAACAGGCTGATGTTTCTGAATATTAATATGGAAATGATCAGGCTTCATTCAGCATGATTCAACAGGATTCAGCCTCAAGTCTGTGAGACGACTTGGTTTTTAGCCAGGACTTGTAGCCCAGCTGATCAGCAGAGGGAAGACATGTAAGCTTTCCCTGAAGTTTTAGTCCTGTCCAGTGTTGCTGATCCTGGTGTGAATCCATATGAGTTCGCCGGATACCTGTTGGTGTTAGCAGGTGACTGTGCCCACCTGATGTGGCTGTTGCCTTGATGGAGATGAAGGGGTCAGTTATGGTCGCACTGTGACCACCCCAGAGATCATTCAGATCCGGCCAATCTGTAAACCAGCAGAGTGGGTGTGGAGCCGCCCACTGGGTTCTGGATCTAAGGAAGTGACTCCCTGGCCGGTGGGGCCTTGTGGTTCCATCGGTCCAGAAACAGGGAACATCCTGATCATCATTAGTCACCAAAGCCCTGCCTCCCAGTGAGGATGGTGTTAGCTCGGCGGTCTCATTGTCTCCTAACGGCTGTAGATCAGCGGTCTCATTGTCTCCTAACGGCTGTAGCTCAGTGGTCTCATTGTCTCCTAACGGCTGTAGATCAGCGGTCTCATTGTCTCCTAACAGCTGTAGCTCAGCGGTCTCATTGTCTCCTAACGGCTGTAGATCAGTGGTCTCATTGTCTCCTAACGGCTGTAGATCAGCGGTCTCATTGTCTCCTAATGGCTGTAGCTCAGCGGTCTCATTGTCTCCTAATGGCTGTAGCTCAGCGGTCTCATTGTCTCCTAACGGCTGTAGCTCAGCGGTCTCATTGTCTCCTAGCGGCTGTAGGTCAGTGGTCTCATTGTCTCCTAACGGCTGTAGCTCAGCGGTCTCATTGTCTCCTAACGGCTGTAGATCAGCGGTCTCATTGTCTCCTAACGGCTGTAGCTCCCATTTTCAGCGGTCTCATTGTCTCCTAACAGCTGTAGGTCAGTGGTCTCATTGTCTCCTAACAGCTGTAGCTCAGCGGTCTCATTGTCTCCTAACAGCTGTAGCTCAGCGGTCTCATTGTCTCCTAACAGCTGTAGCTCAGCGTTCTCATTGTCTCCTGGCGGCTGTAGCTCAGCGGTCTCATTGTCTCCTAACAGCTGTAGATCAGCGGTCTCATTGTCTCCTGGCAGCTGTAGCTCAGCGGTCTCATTGTCTCCTAACAGCTGTAGATCAGCGGTCTCATTGTCTCCTAATGGCTGTAGCTCAGCGGTCTCATTGTCTCCTAACAGCTGTAGATCAGCGGTCTCATTGTCTCCTAACAGCTGTAGATCAGCGGTCTCATTGTCTCCTAACAGCTGTAGATCAGCGGTCTCATTGTCTCCTGGTGGCTGTAGCTCAGCGGTCTCATTGTCTCATCTCGATGGAACCACAAGGCCCCACCGGCCAGGGAGTCACTTCCTTAGATCCAGAACCCAGTGGGCGGCTCCACACCCACTCTGCTGGTTTACAGATTGGCCGGTCTGAATGATCTCTGGGGTGGTCACAGTGCGACCATAACTGACCCCTTCATCTCCATCAAGGCAACAGCCACATCAGGTGGGTACAGTCACCTGCTAACACCAACAGGTATCCGGCGAACTCATATGACAATATGGCGGCTGTAGCTCAGCGGTCTCATTGTCTCCTAACAGCTGTAGCTCAGCGTTCTCATTGTCTCCTAATGGCTGTAGCTCAGCGTTCTTATTGTCTCCTGGCGGCTGTAGCTCAGCTGTCTCATTGTCTCCTAACAGCTGTAGATCAGCGTTCTCATTGTCTCCTGGCGGCTGTAGCTCAGCGGTCTCATTGTCTCCTAACAGCTGTAGCTCAGCGGTCTCATTGTCTCCTAACAGCTGTAGCTCAGCGTTCTCATTGTCTCCTAACAGCTGTAGCTCAGCGGTCTCATTGTCTCCTGGCGGCTGTAGCTCAGCGGTCTCATTGTCTCCTGGCGGCTGTAGCTCAGCGGTCTCATTGTCTCCTGGCGGCTGTAGCTCAGCGGTCTCATTGTCTCCTAACAGCTGTAGATCAGCGGTCTCATTGTCTCCTGGCGGCTGTAGATCAGCGGTCTCATTGTCTCCTGGCGGCTGTAGATCAGCGGTCTCATTGTCTCCTGGTGGCTGTAGCTCAGCGGTCTCATTGTCCCCTGACGGCTGTAGCTCAGCGTTCTCATTGTCTCCTAACAGCTGTAGCTCAGCGTTCTCATTGTCTCCTGGCGGCTGTAGCTCAGCGGTCTCATTGTCTCCTGGCGGCTGTAGCTCAGCGGTCTCATTGTCTCCTAACAGCTGTAGCTCAGCGTTCTCATTGTCTCCTGGCGGCTGTAGCTCAGCGGTCTCATTGTCTCCTAACAGCTGTAGCTCAGCGTTCTCATTGTCTCCTAACAGCTGTAGCTCAGCGGTCTCATTTTCTCCTAACAGCTGTAGCTCAGCGGTCTCATTGTCTCCTGGCGGCTGTAGCTCAGCGGTCTCATTGTCTCCTAACAGCTGTAGCTCAGCGGTCTCATTGTCTCCTAACAGCTGTAGCTCAGCGGTCTCATTGTCTCCTAACAGCTGTAGCTCAGCGGTCTCATTGTCTCCTAACAGCTGTAGCTCAGCGGTCTCATTGTCTCCTGGCGGCTGTAGATCAGCGGTCTCATTGTCTCCTAACAGCTGTAGATCAGCGGTCTCATTGTCTCCTGGCGGCTGTAGCTCAGCGGTCTCATTGTCTCCTAACAGCTGTAGCTCAGCGGTCTCATTGTCTCCTAACAGCTGTAGCTCAGCGGTCTCATTGTCTCTTAACAGCTGTAGCTCAGCGGTCTCATTGTCTCCTAACAGCTGTAGCTCAGCGGTCTCATTGTCTCCTAACAGCTGTAGATCAGCGGTCTCATTGTCTCCTAACAGCTGTAGCTCAGCGTTCTCATTGTCTCCTGGCGGCTGTAGATCAGCGGTCTCATTGTCTCCTAACAGCTGTAGCTCAGCGTTCTCATTGTCTCCCTGCGGCTGTAGCTCAGCGGTCTCATTGTCTCCTAACAGCTGTAGCTCAGCGGTCTCATTGTCTCCTGGCGGCTGTAGCTCAGCGGTCTCATTGTCTCCTAACAGCTGTAGCTCAGCGTTCTCATTGTCTCCTGGCGGCTGTAGCTCAGCGGTCTCATTGTCTCCTAACAGCTGTAGCTCAGCGTTCTCATTGTCTCCTGGCGGCTGTAGATCAGCGGTCTCATTGCCTCCTAACAGCTGTAGCTCAGCGTTCTCATTGTCTCCTGGCGGCTGTAGATCAGCGGTCTCATTGTCTCCTAACAGCTGTAGCTCAGCGTTCTCATTGTCTCCTAACAGCTGTAGATCAGCGGTCTCATTGTCTTCTGGCGGCTGTAGATCAGCGGTCTCATTGTCTCCTGGCGGCTGTAGATCAGCGGTCTCATTGTCTCCTGGCGGCTGTAGATCAGCGGTCTCATTGTCTCCTGGCGGCTGTAGATCAGCGGTCTCATTGTCTCCTAACAGCTGTAGCTCAGCGGTCTCATTGTCTCCTAACAGCTGTAGATCAGCGGTCTCATTGTCTCCTAACAGCTGTAGCTCAGCGTTCTCATTGTCTCCTGGCGGCTGTAGCTCAGCGGTCTCATTGTCTCCTAACAGCTGTAGCTCAGCGTTCTCATTGTCTCCTGGCGGCTGTAGCTCAGCGGTCTCATTGTCTCCCAACAGCTGTAGCTCAGCGTTCTCATTGTCTCCTGGCGGCTGTAGCTCAGCGGTCTCATTGTCTCCTAACAGCTGTAGCTCAGCGGGTCGTCCTTTGACCTCAAGGTTTGCGGTTTGATCTCCGGCTCCTTGAGTGTCCTCCAATGGAGACACTGAACCCCAAGTTGCTCCCTGGGTGGTTACAGCTGCCCACAACTGCCCCTAAAATACTAAGGATGGGTTAAATACAGAGGTCAAAGATCATGAAGGTTCTTCTTCTTCTAGATAATAATATTGATTTGAAAGTACTGCAGATTTTGAAATGACCTGTTGGATATGAGGTGACTGGTTCTGATTCTCTGACCTTGGCTTCGAGCTGATGAGCCACATGTCCTATCTCTGTTCATAAATCTGTGTGTCGCCCATCTGTGCATCCCAGATTACCGACCATAATCTTAATCCCTCCTAGCAAATACTGACCCATTTTGTGTGTAATTCATGTAATTGTGAACCAGGAAACAGTGGTGAATGCCACATAGGGAGGAGGTCGGGGGGGATGGGAAGGTCCACGTGCCAACGTTCAGAAGTCCACATTGATTCATTTGAGTCATTTTGACACAAACCACAGTCTTTTCCTAAACTTAACTAGTTTTCTTGCCTAAACCTAAGGAAGTTGTTTCTTGTAGAGCCAGAAGTTTATTTTGAAAGGACAATGCATGTGATGAGCAGAAACTGACATGTAACTGGACATTTGTAGGAAAACAAAAAAAAGGAGGAATAACTTTTTTATAAGATATCATATGAACCATTGTATGAGAACATGAGGGCACTGCAGTAATGCATGTACGTGCACACACTCATATCAGGACATATTCATGTACACAAACTGCAGAAAATCAACTTTCCTGAGAAAGCAGCCATTTTCACAGCATTTTGCAGTGAGTGGATTCATTCGTTCATGTTTTAAAATGTGACTCAATGCAAATTATGAAGTTGACAGAAATGTAGTTAAATGGCGCTGAGGTCATTTAGAAATATGAGTGAGCCTCTAAAAGCCTCGGGACAGATGGCGGCCAGAGCCACCGCCTCCACTCGCTTTTAGTTTGGGTTTTGTACAACAGAATACTCTTAAAGGTGGCTTGTATCTCACTCACATTCATCATAACGCATATGTGATATCACCATCATCTAAACATCAAATGATGTAGATATTTTAACATAGTTAAAAGTAAAAATCGTTCTCTTAAATGACCTTCAGTTACCCTGAATGTGATGTGAAGGGCTGAAAGCAGCATCTGAATGAAGGTGTGTTTGAGAGAAAAAGAGAGAAAGAGTTTTGGTTGTAAAGATGAAGTCAGGGATAGAGAAAGACTTCTCTAATTGTCTCTAATTATAGCTGTAAAACAGCCTCACCACATGTAGAAATACTGTCCTCGGATGTAGAGACGCCCATGCATAGCAGTGGTGCTTATCTACTGTATGCATTTATAATACCTCCTTAACCTGACAGCCAATATAATGGAGAGCACATAGGGTCCTGTTTCTACCTGGTGAACACCTGCTGAACACCTGGTGAACACCCGGTGAACACCTCTGAACACCCGCTGAACACCTGGTGAACATCTGCTGAACATCTGCTGAACACCTGCTGAACACCTGCTGAACATCTGCTGAACACCTGTTGAACACCTGGTGAATGGGGCGGCAGTAGCTCAGTCTGTAGGGAGTTGGCTTGGGAACCGGAGGGTCACCGGTTCAAGTCCCGACATGGACCAAGAACTGAGTGTGAACTGGTAGCTGGAGAGGTGCCAGTTTACCTCTTGGGCACTGCCGAGGTGCCCCTGAGCAAGGCACCAAACCCCCAACTGCTCGGGGCGCTTGTCAGGAGCAGCCCCCTCACTCTGACATCTCTCCATTGATGCATGTTTGTGCATGTGTGTGTTCAGGTCTGCATGTACCGTGTATAAGTTAACAACAGAGTGAAAAAATTGACTTTCCCCTCGTGGGACTAATAAAGGAATATCTTCTTCTTCTTCTTCTTCTTCTTTTTCTTCTTCTTCTTAATACCTCTGAACACCTGGTGAACACCTGGTGAATACCTGCTGAACACCTCTGAACACCTGGTGAACACCTGGTAAATACCTGGTGAACACCTGCTGAACACCTGGTGAACACCTGCTGAACACCTGGTGAACACCTGCTGAACACCTCTGAACACCTCTGAACATCTGCTGAACACCTGCTGAACACCTGCTGAACACCTGCTGAACACCTGCTGGTGAATACCTGGTGAATACCTGGTGAACACCTGCTGAACGCCTGGAGGTCACCTGGTGAATACCTGGTGAATACCTGCTGAACACCTGCTGAACACCTGGTGAATACCTGGTGAATAACTGCTGAACACCTCTGAACACCTCTGAACACCTGCTGAACACCTGCTGAACACCTGGTGAATACCTGGTGAACACCTGATGAACACCTGGGGTCACCTGTAGTCTGGGAAGGATCTTATATTGAGTCTCAGAATGAGATGTTTGGCCACATGTCATCATGGAGACGGGACCCAATATACCATCGATAGCAGGGATTTAAGGCTCTATTACTAAAACACAGCAAATTCAACACCCTCAAAGTTCCCCATGGTTTATATGGGAGCCACTAGTTCAGTGGCTAACACTCAACAGTATTAACACTGTGACATAACCCTAACCCTAACCAAACAAACTCCTATGGAGTCAAATATTAACGGCACAATGGATGACAGGAAGTGGATCAGTGATCAGTGTTCACTCATTAGCGACACTAACAGAATAGAAGAAGAAGAAGAAGAAGAAGATATTCCTTTATTAGTCCCACAGTGGGGAAATTCAGTTTTACACTCTGTTGTTCACACAGTACATAAACATGTCAATGGAGAGATGTCAGAGTGAGGGGGCTGCTCCTGACAAGCGCCCAGAGCAGTTGGGGGTTTGGTGCCTTGCTCAGGGGCACCTCGGCAGTGCCCAAGAGGTAAACTGGCACCTCTCCAGCAACCAGTTGGTCTTGGTCCGCGTCCTCCGTGTCCTAACCCAAGTCCTTACGGAGTGAGCTACTGCCGCCCCACCAAGCTAATCAAGGTTTACGGTACTACTGTCACTGGGTACTCCGTCCTCTGGGATTAACACTGTCAGATTTAAACATGTAAAGTCTGCTGGTGTTGCTCTAACACACCCACCACCCACGTGCACAGAAAAGACCTGCAATGAAAAACATTTTATTTTTCCTTTAAACAAGGACAAGGTGCAGGACGCCCAGTGTGCAATGACCTTCTGCAATACTGCCCAAAACAGGAGGTAGCTCGTAACTTCGGCTTTCCTTCACAATGCAGCTGTCTGGCAACACAGAAGAGTCAGATATCAGATATCAGATATCAGAGGACTTGACGTGTAAGGACTGAAACATTAAGCATAGTCTCAACAACATGAAAAGCATGACAAGGCTCTGCACATGCAGTCTCCATTCAATATTCACTATATTCATATATTCAGTAGCATCATGTTTAACCCGAGCTGTGACACGTGTTTCTCTTGACATGCTCTGACACCAAACCACCACTGGAAACCACCAGTCAGGATGTTTGATTTGACAGGACCAGACAACGAGTCCTGGTGACAGGAAACTGCTATGTGGTGTTTCTTCACGAGGGACGTCGTCATGTTCTGATGCTGGACTTCACACCTCACGGATCTGGTGTCTACAACAGGATCATGAAGTTATTTTGAGGATACAAGACTGTGAATAACGTGTGGTGGTCTTTAATAAGATGTTTTAAAAATACAGTCATTCCTTCTGTAATACATGTTCACAATATGCCAGTGTGTTGCCTTCAGGGACAATATCGCCGAGCATTAGTGGGAGGTTCCCGATGTGGCGTAACATCTGAGTAGCGTTGAGCCCAACCAGAACCACAGCCAGTACAAAACATGCTCATGTGTGCTGGACGGTTGGTTTTACCCATGAGGCCATAGTTGAATGCTTACAGCTTACACGTTGGAGTATGTTTTCATTAGAAATAAAGTCTTCTACGATATCGTGCACTCTATCGAACACAAAGTTACCACTGAAGTATGACAATGAATTGAGCGTACTATTGCGTTTGATCCTGAAGCATGAACTTCCCCTCGACAAGATCACTGTAATGGTCCTCATGGATCATTTTCACTAACACTGTTTGAGCGGCTGCTTTATAATAATAATAACAATAATAAGACTCATTCTGCAGTACTAGCTGGCAGGGATGACCATAAAGCAGCTGTTCAGCAGACGTCACCTCCGTTCTGGTTTCTAGCTCCTCTACGTCTGCTCTGAATACAGTGTTTTATCAATGCCATCATCTTACATCTGGGGAGTGAAACAAAGAAGAAAGATGGATATTCATCAGGGATGACTGGCGGATTATAAAATATAAAGATCTGATGACTGGCCTGCTTTGACCCAAGTGGATCTGATGTTTCATCATAATAAACGGGATTTGTAATTTGATTTTGAAGACAATCAGTGATTTCTAAAGTTTTACTGGAGCCTGCTGTATACTCCAGATACTTCTGCTATATACCCCAGATACTTCTCCTGCTGTATACTCCAGATACTTCTGCTATATACCCCAGATACTTCTCCTGCTGTATACTCCAGATACTTCTGCTATATACTCCAGATACTTCTCCTGCTGTATACTCCAGATACTTCTGCTATATACTCCAGATACGTCTCCTGCTGTATACTCCAGATACTTCTGCTATATACCCCAGATACGTCTCCTGCTGTATACTCCAGATACTTCTGCTATATACTCCAGATACTTCTCCTGCTATATACTCCAGATACTTCTGCTATATACTCCAGATACGTCTCCTGCTGTATACTCCAGATACTTCTGCTATATACTCCAGATACTTCTCCTGCTATATACTCCAGATACTTCTCCTGCTGTATACTCCAGATACTTCTGCTATATACTCCAGATACGTCTCCTGCTGTATACTCCAGATACTTCTGCTATATACTCCAGATACTTCTCCTGCTGTATACTCCAGATACTTCTTCTATATACTCCAGATACTTCTGCTATATACTCCAGATACTTCTCCTGCTGTATACTCCCGATACTTCTGCTATATACTCCAGATACTTCTGCTATATACTCCAGATACTTCTGCTATATACTCCAGATACTTCTCCTGCTATATACTCCAGATACTCTCCTGCTATATACCCCAGATACGTCTCCTGCTGTATACTCCAGATACTTCTGCTATATACTCCAGATACTTCTTCTGCTATATACTCCAGATACTTCTCCTGCTGTATACTCCAGATACGTCTCCTGCTGTATACTCCAGATACGTCTCCTGCTGTATACTCCAGATATTTCTCCTGCTGTATACTCCAGATACTTCTCCTGCTGTATACTCCAGATACGTCTCCTGCTGTATACTCCAGATACTTCTCCTGCTGTATACTCCAGATACGTCTCCTGCTGTATACTCCAGATACTTCTCCTGCTGTATACTCCAGATACTTCTCCTGCTGTATACTCCAGATACGTCTCCTGCTGTATACTCCAGATACTTCTCCTGCTGTATACTCCAGATACGTCTCCTGCTGTATACTCCAGATACTTCTCCTGCTGTATACTCCAGATACGTCTCCTGCTGTATACTCCAGATACTTCTCCTGCTGTATACTCCAGATACTTCTCCTGCTGTATACTCCAGATACGTCTCCTGCTGTATACTCCAGATACTTCTCCTGCTGTATACTCCAGATACTTCTCCTGCTATATACTCCAGATACTTGATGTTTGTCTTTGAATCACTTTCTCCTCAGTGAATTTCTAGCAGCTCAACAGCACCCGGTTTCTGACTAAAATACTTTTAAATACTTTTATTTAAAGTTGAATACTTCTTCTACTGAACATCACCAACAGCGAAACTTTTTATGGTCATTTAGAAAAAAAGCTGAATTGTATTGTTTTACTTGTTAAGGTTTTGGTTTTGGTCTGGACGAGAGAAAATCTGGATGTCATGAAGGACATCATCAATAAGGGCCTGAAAAACTGCTGGTGCATTAGTGAGCTCAAAATGCATCACCAGGGGAGTGTTAAAAGATGGCTTCCACTCATCCCCCTCCCTCTTTCTGACCAAGTGGTAGGCGTTGCCAAGGTCCAACATGGAAAAATGGTGTCTTGGTGGAAGGGGCCCCAGGCAGAGTCAATGAGTGGACGGGGATACTTGTTCTTCACAGTCATGTCATTAAGACCTTTGTAGTCAATACAAAGGCAGAGAAGACAAATTTCCAGGCCTCCCTTTCAGGTCTAGAAAGACTGTAAAGTCTACCGGAAGGTAAGGAGGCGCCTGGAAGCAAATCAAAGCCACAATCGTAAGGTCTGTGAGGTGGTAGGGATGAAGCCTGATCCTTGCTGAAAAGCTCCGGGAGGTCATGGTACTCAGAGGCGACTGAGGTAAAGTCAACAGGTTTGGGTGGAGCTGGTGTGGTAGTGACTCCAGTCTGTGTGGAAGTTTAAACCACGGGAGGCGGGTGATGAAATGCCGTACAGGGAAATGTTCTCGTTATGGCAGGAGCAGAGACACAAGAAACCGTCCGTCGAGAGCAAACATGTCCGTTGGTTCAGGAAGAGGCTCGGAGGGTAGACTGGACACAGACTAGGGAAAGAGGACTGGACACAGACTAGACTGGACACAGACTAGACTGGACACAGACTAGACTGGACACAGACTAGACTGGACACAGAGTCAGAGTCAATAAAACCGCCATCGGCACTGAAACGTACCACCTGCCGAGTTGAATGTGGCTGGAGGAACCCTAACCCTAACCCCAGTGTGCCATGATGCGGTCAGCCTGACTGCGGTAAATGCAGAGCCATGGTGGAACCAACTAAACGGGTTCCTCTGAGCTAGTGGAGGACGAGGTTAGAGAGGAGACACACTGGAAGAAGGTGGTTGAGGAGGTGCACATGGTGCCGACTGAAGACTGGACTCGGACTGAGGGAGGACGACACTCAATTATCGAAGCAGATGGATGGAGAAATGAACTCTAAGGAGGAAGTCTCATCTGACAAGCATCAGTGCTTCATAGGGCTGGAATGACGTTACCTCAGACTGCACGCTGTCTACGACAGTTTAGCTTTTTACCATCGTTGCAGCTTTAACCCTGGAGCAGCAAACTAGTTTCATCCTGATAGTCAGAATGATTAAGTTGAGCCACATTTGAAGGGAAAATTCAGATTTTTGTGAATACAACATCAACATGTTTTAATTTGTTGAATGGCAATTTAAAGATGTATATATAGTGTTAAAAAAAAAAGCGCATGAAACGTGACAACTATGAAAATTTAGATTCGATGTAAAAGCGACATCTGATGATGAAGTTACATCTCTGGCTGAAGAGCTGTGAAATGCCTCTTCATCACCTCTCTTTCTATTGGGTGGTCTTAATGTTTCATTGGTTTTTATGTACCATCTTAAATCCTTAAAGGACGTGTAAAGCAAAAGTGAATCTGCATTCTGGGTTTCTCACATCACAGAAAAATGTGTTACTAACCACCTAGCCACATTTGAATTTGGTTGAAAAATTGCAAGTATATAAAAATAGCTTTCAAATCATGAAAAAATGAGCAGTATCCTCTGCTCTGAGATGCTGGAGGCGTGTCCACTGAAGATGCTGACACCACGCCCACAGGGCGGGAAGGTTCGGCCCGTCAGGTTTCCCTGATGTCACTCGGGGGCCTGAGTCTGTCTGTTCGAGGCTCAGTGTGAGGCCCGCTAATACTACAAATCCCAGAATGCTCTGCTAGTGCGCTGGCACGTCAGTGAAGACGGGTAAGCATCCCCTCCCACATCTGTCCACATTCATTAGCAACCTCATATTACCAGTACCGCAAGAACATTGAAGCCTCCTCATATTGAAAAAAGGTTCGTTTAGTCTAAAACTGTCTTCATCTAGACGGGCTTTGGATAGCGACAGGCTTCGCTCGATGAAGGTGTAGCTAGCTTTGTGATGGAGCAGGAGAACACGCTGATGCTTCGGTCCGGGTGGCCTTAGCTGCTTCCTGGGTTTCCTTTTCTTCTCGTCAGCTGCGCGGCAGCGGTGGTTCAGTTTTGGTCTTTTCATGATGGATTCAGTGCAGGGAGCCTTCCTTTCAGGCCTGTTTCCATTTGCTGTTTCCCCGCTCCCTGTCAGAGAAACAAATCTCTGGATTTCCTTTAATCGGCTTTAATCTTAGTGTTTCTGTGTATATCTAAATATGCCTGAGCACCCATTAGCTGTCCTCTTTGTTTACCACCTGGGGGTTCCCCTGGCAACGATGGTTACCTGCAGGTGTACAGGAAGTGTTCAGAACGTCGGTGAGAGAGCCCTCAAGAGTGTAGACACTGTGATTGAGCCTTAAGGCAACCTTTGTACCAGCAGCCATGAGCCTGCTGATCTGAAGAGTCGCTCATCATAAGCTATCGTGTGTTTCTGGTGGCTTCTTTGTCACAACGTCTTGTATTGTTATGTTTTGTTGGCTGCTTCGTTAATTTCCCGTATTAGGACCATAAAGCTGAACTGACGTGTGCTGCCAGAGGAAACACACTTTACAAGAAACCTGCCGGTAGAAAGGGAATAAAACCATGATGCTGGTCCACTAATAAATACTGTTAAACTTCCGTCTTTGTTGTTTTACATTATAGAAATTTAAAATAGTAATGAGCACTGACTGTTGCTTTAGTGCCTCAGAGCAGTGGCAGCACAGATGGCCCAACAGAAGAGGCTGTAATGAAGGTAACTGCATTCACTTTATCTCCGTCTGAGCAGCTCACGGACTTCAGTTGCTTCATTATTGTCTGTCTTTAAAGACAACAGTTGGCGTATCTGTCAGTCAAAATGTACAGAAGCGTTTTGTAGCACACCAGATAAAACAGTATCATTGGAGAATCCTCTGAAACAGGACTAAAACAAGCCTACTGGACGGACCTCCCATCGGCCGCTGCCTGCCTGCGGGGCTCGGACCGTCGGCTTTCCTGCTTTCGGCTCCGGAGACGTGGCCGTTTAGACGATCTCTGGTGGAGAAAACTCCTCGACAGACATGCTGCTGCTTTAGAGGTGAATTTCTCTGGGTTTCTCCAGGCCGGTAGAGGAAGCCCAGAGGCAAATTTGGACGACTGTGTCGAGCACAGTGGAGCGAGGGGAACCCCGAGGTTGTCAGAGGGATGAAATGTCCATTTTCATTTACACAAAATATGAATGATGGTCCAAGCTGCCCTTTAGATAAAGATAAAGATAAAGATAAAGATAAAGTCAAGAGGCAACAACCCGCTTAAAATGATTTATTACTCTGCCCCTGACTGGTCTCAGAGCGACACCAACACTGCTTTACTGTTCTATACACACACAGTACACACACAGTACACACACAGTACACACAGTACACACACACACACACACAGCACACACACAGCACACACAGTACACACACACACACCACACAGTCCCACCCCACCCACCACACACACACACACAGTACACACACACAGTACACACACACACAGTACACACACAGTACACACACAGTACACACACACACACACAACACACACACACACACACAGACCCACACACACACAGTACACACACACACACACACACACACAGTACACACACAGTACACACACACAGTACACACACACAGCACACACACACAGTACACACACACAGTCACACACAGCGCACACACAGTACACACACACACACACACACACACACACACGCGCACACACAGTACACACACAGCACACACACAGTACACACACAGTACACACAGTACACACACAGTACACACACACACACAGTACACACACAGTACACACACACACACACACACACACAGCACACACACAGTACACACACACACACACAGTACACACACACAGTACACACACAGTACACACACATACACACAACACACACAAACACACACACACACAGCAACACACACACACAGTCACACACACCACCACAAAACACACACGCAACAAAACACCAACAACGCACACACAGTACACACACAGTACACACACAGTACACACACACGCACACACAGTACACACACACAGCGCACACACAGTACACACACACACACACACACACGCACACACACAGTACACACACACACACAGTACACACACAGCACACACACAGTACACACACACACACACAGTACACACACACACACACACACACACACACACACACACACACACACACAGCACACACACACAGTACACACACACACACAGTACACACACAGTACACACACACACACACAGTACACACACAGTACACACACACACACACACAGTACACACACAGTACACACACAGTACACACACACACACACACACACACACACACACACAGTACACACACAGTACACACACAGTACACACACACGCACACACACACACACACACACAGTACACACACAGTACACACACAGTACACACACAGTACACACACACACACACACAGTACACACACACACACACACACACACACACACACACACACACACACACACACACAGTACACACACAGTACACACACAGTACACACACACACACCAACACCCACACACACACACACACACACACAGAACACACAGTACACACACAACACACACACACACACACCACACACACAGTACACACACAGTACACACACAGTACACACACACACACACACACACACACATACACACACAGTACACACATACACACACAGCACACACACAGTACACACACACAACACACACACAGTACACACACACACACACACACACACACAACACACACACACACACACAGTACACACACAGTACACACACAGTACACACACAGTACACACACACACACACACACACAGTACACACACAGTACACACACAGCACACACAGTACACACACAGTACACACACACAGTACACACACAGTACACACACAGTACACACACACACACACAGTACACACACACACACACACACACAGTACACACACACACACACACACACACACACACAGTACACACACAGTACACACACACACACACACACACACACACAACACACACAACAAACACACAACACAGTCACACACACACACCACAACCACACACACCACACAAAAAACCACACACCACACCACACACACACACACACACACAGTACACACACAGTACACACACACACACACACATACACACACAGTACACACACACACACACACAGTACACACACACACACACACACAGTACACACACACACACACACAGTACACACACACAGTACACACACACACACACACAGTACACACACGTACACACACACACAGTACACACACACACACACACAGTACACACACACACACACACACACACACACACACACACACACACACATACACACACAGTACACACACACACACACACACACACACACAGTACACACACACACACACACACACACACACACACACAGTACACACACACAGTACACACACACACACACACACACAGTACACACACAGTACACACACACACACAACACATACACACAACCAACACCCACACACACCCCCCCACCACACACAACACACACAGTACACACACAACAACCAACACACACACAGTACACACACACACACACACACACACACACACACACACACACAGTACACACACACACACACACACACACACACACACACACACACACACACAGTACACACACACACACACAGTACACACACACACACACACACACACACACACAGTACACACACACACACACACACACACACACAGTACACACACACACACACACACACACACAGTACACACACACACACAGTACACACACACACACACACACAACACACAACACACATAACACACACACACACACACACAAACACACAGTACACACACACACACACAGTACACACACACACACACACACACAACACACACACACACACATACACACACAGTACACACACACACACACACACACACACACACACACACACACAGCACACACACACACACACACAGTACACACACACACACACACACACACACACAGTCACACACACACACACACACACACACACACACACACACACACACACAGTACACACACAGTACACACATACACAGTACACACACACAGTACACACACAGTACACACACACACACACACACAGTACACACACAGTACACACACACACACACAGTACACACACAACACACACAGTACACACACACACACACAGTACACACACAGTACACACACACAGTACACACACACACACACACACACACACACAGTACACACACACACACACACACACACAGTACACACACACAGTACACACACAGTACACACACACACACAGTACACACACACACACACAGTACACACACACACAGTACACACACAGTACACACACACACACACAGTACACACACAGTACACACACATACACACACACACACACACACACACACACAGTACACACACAGTACACACACACACACACACACACACACACACACAGTACACACACAGTACACACACACACACACACACAGTACACACACAGTACACACACAGTACACACACAGTACCACATACACAGCACACACACACACACAGTACACACATACACACACACACACAGTACACACAGTACACACACAGTACACACAGTACACACACACACAGTACACACATACACAGTACACACACAGTACACACATACACAGTACATACAGTACACACACAGTACACACACAGTACACACACACACACACACACACACACAGTACACACATACACACACACACACACACACAGTACACACAGTACACACACAGTCACACACACACACACACACACACACACACAGTACACACACAGTACACACATACACACACACACACACACAGTACACACAGTACACACACACACACACACACACAGTACACACACACACACACACACACAGTACACAACAACACACATACACAGTACACACACAGTACACACATACACAGTACATACAGTACACAGAATACACACACATACAGTACATACAGTACACACAGTACACACACATACAGTACACACATTCTGGCTAAAAACTGAATCGAAAGCAACTGAACTTAGATTTGTCTCTGAAGACGCTATGATGCTTCGTCAGACTAGTGGGGACTAGTCAGACTAGTCAGACTAGTGGGGACTAGTCAGACTAGTGGGGACTAGTCAGACCAGTGGGGACTAGTCAGACTAGTCAGACTAGTGGGGACTACACAGACTAGTGGGGACTAGTCAGACTGTAGCGTTGGAACTGATGAAGCCACTTGGATAAGGGGCGAAACGTCTTCAGAGACAAATCTAAGTCCAGTTGCCTTCGATTCAGTTGTTGCCAGAATGAATCTGACCTGGATGAATGAGAACCTTCACAGACTTATACAGTACACACAGTACACACACATACAGTACACACACATACAGTACACACACACACACACACACACACACACACAGCAGTTACTAGCTGGAGCTCAAACTTGTGTCGTCTGCATAAATGAGCATCCTCCCATCTGTCGTTAGTGATCTAAGCTCTGTATGTAGACTGTATATGAATATGTGTATGAATCAATAGCTGTGCAGCACACAGCTGTGTGGATGTCGCTGTCCAGCAGAGCTTAAGATGTCATTAATGCCTGCTATTAATTCAAAATCTGGATACTTTATGAGGATCTGCAAGCTGTATGAAGATATGTAGGACATCCTGGAAAAATCCACAGTAATGCAGGTGGAAATGCATGAAGAGCACATTGCATGTGGAACACCGTCAGACTAACCAGACCAGTTCTGGAGGCCATCTGGCTTGAATTATGATCTGATCGGTGAATATTAACTTAGTTTTCACATTCTGACAGAATACAGATTTAAAAAAGCAGAAACTAGAGTTCATGTAGCAAAAATGTTTTACAAGAGTACGCAGTTAAAGGCTCACTTTACTAATAGCGCTAGCCACGCTAGCTAATCTAGCCCACTAAGAAGTAGCCTGATGGCCCTCAGCTTGTTGTCGCGGTGCCTCGACGTGTCCTTTCCTTTGACCCGGTATGTGTCATGTTTGTTGAGATGCACCAACTCCACTTAGCTAAGTATCAAGAGAACAACAACGTGTTTCAATGCAAGGCGTAAATGCAAAGTGATAAGTCATTATCCAGATAACATGTCCAGATTCAGGTTTTATTTCAAAGTGATACTATTCAACATTTCAAGTCAGCAACACTGACAGTCCGTCACTTCAGGCCTCCCTCCAAAGCCACGTCCCCAAAATTATCATTATGAACGTAAAGAACGAACATGAGTACTGGTAGACCTCACAGCTGCGATGCTGACAGCTGCTGGAGGACTGGTGGGCTGCAGTGAGTCCTTGCAGGTAGACAGGTAGGTAGGAAGGAAGGTAGGTAGGTAGGAAGGATGGAAGGTAGCCCACCCAGTCTTTTAATTTGGGCCGAATTAAATGATAAAATATAAATGTTAGATTTTCACTTGCACATTTAATGATGAATTTCATGATTTTATGACGTACTGTGTGCACTGAGCTGATGATCAAGTTAAAGGCTAAAGAGGACTCCCCACACAATGCGGCATACGCTCAGAAAAGATGTTTAAAATGTCGAAGTATTTCTCTCCAAAAGACGGATGAAAGACAGAAAGGCAGAGAGATGTGCGAGAAGAAATAAGCGAAGGAGAAATAGAAGCTTCATGATGGCACAAAAAAGAAAGAGGCGAGAAACGAGAGGCGAGAGGGAAACTAGAGCCAGAGATACGCTGCAGGCAGTTTGTCTAGACGTCATTACAGCTGACTGAACGAGAGCTTGCCTCCAATCCGAGGTGGCGTGTCACTAAAGGGGAGGAGCCTGAAGAGGAGGACGCAGAGGGAGGTGTGTCTCCTTATCTTTCTATGTGTGCGTTGTCCGGTAGCCATCTTGATGTCACAGCAATGCCAACAAGCTTGAAGGCTCGGCATTGCTTCTTGACAGCAGTGGGCACATTATAGATGCCATCCTGGGTTCCTGTACTTGGTCTGCAGACTTGGTTGTCTTTGTCCTCCCAGGGGACAGTCAGTTCCTCTGCACTGGTGTTTGGAAACTTGGGCTGCCTCACAGGTCAGCCTTCAGCTGCCAGTCCTGAGCAGAGGCCTGAAGCCCCCTGGACGATCATAGGTGCTGCTGTGGCTTCTTCAGGTCCTAGACAAAGCCAGTTGGCCTCCTCATTGGGTGCAGTTTTTTACTGCTGACTACCTGAACAGGACTGGATCTGCCCTCCTGTTCTGACCTGGTTGTCTTGTGATTGGTGGCTTGGTCCCATTGGCGGCACGCATCGCCATCATCCTTCTGAATGTACTTCTTTCGTCCCTCCTTGTACCTCATCCTGGATCACTTGACACCTCTCTAATCCTTGGGCTCCTTCGACGGAGGTCTGAATCCTTCCCATCCTGACGAAGCTGTGATTGGACCTGGTCTCCTCCTGGTCTCCTGTGCTCTCCATTTCCTCCCAGTTCTGACCTTGATTGATCTGGTGACCCACAAGATTGAAACCGCTGGTTTAGAGTCCAACACAGTACTACTCATAGTCCTATTTCAAAGCAACCACAGCAGGGTTCATAAAATGACGGAGTAGCAACAGAAGGCAGATGTCTGCTCAGAGATGCTGATGAACTCGTGACAGCCTGAATGTCATTATGATGGATGAGCTAATCTGCTCTGACAGCCATGTTTTCTTCTCACAGCAATTGAACACCTGCACAGCTGGATCACAGTTTAATCCCTTCGTATTGTGGATGCAAGTTGCCATATAAGCACTCCAGTTTCACAAACTGTGCAGCGCCAGTTTGGTAAGGTCACACAGCATCCACAGATGTAGGCGTAGAGATGTCTTCATCCATGTTGCTTGGAAACTAAATGTAGCTGAAGTCTGTTGCCTTCGCTGAATCTGAAACTGAAACAGGATGATCAGCAGCGAAGGCTGACCTGAGTGATCCTCCTCTGAGGTCATCGCCATTTCATTATAGACTCTTGAAAGAAACTTCAGCTGATTTTGTGACGTGATTACATTCAGCTCTAAAACTGTGCAAGTGATTTACTCCAACGTCTTGGAAGCATGTCAACACCTGTCATATTGTAAAAGAAATGAGTTATATTTTATGAGGAAATAGATAAATAAGCCCAAGCGAAAAGTTCTTTCGTGCCAGATGGTGCTGATTTCGTAGTATCTGACAGCACTTCTTTATACCCTGAGTGCACCTGACTGATTCTGTCACTTTCTGAAAAGTTCAGAAATGTTCAACAAGTGCTGGGAGTAACCGCAGAAAAAGAAGAGACGCCTCTGGAAACGCTGCAGGGTGCAGAACTGTTTTACTGGGCTGTCCTCATTGGGAACCATTGAAACAAGGTGATGGCACTCAGAACAAAATGACGCTGCCTCTCTGAACATTAGCTCAAAATGCTAATGAAACACATTCACTGTGTCGGCCTCTTCCCTCCTCCCACTTTACGTTGAAGCTGGATTCTCGTTACGTCGTGAGATCATGCGAGAAACGCAGGATCACACATCACATGAAAAACCACCTTTGGCTTCAAGTGTTGTGATGTAACGCCGACCAATCGGCGTGACGTGAGAAGCTGCTGGCAGCGACAGGCTGTTGGCCTGAAACAACAAGGCTAGTTGGTGTAGATGCTAACGTAGCACCAGTTCTATCTGACGACACCGAAGACGTTTCCTCTCTTCTTCCGACTGGCTTCAGCAAGACTTTGATTGACAGATGGTTCGTCCAATCACCTGCCAACTTTTTTTGAAAGTGCCTGCTGTGTGTAGTTGTGTGTAACAAACACTGAGCATAGTATATTTACAAGCATCACGTGGACAGACAGCTGGCATAGTTAGGGACGGACGGACAGAAATGTCTAATAAACTACATTTAGATTTCATTTGTAATTTACCTTCCAAACCCACAACAAAGGGGCCAAACCAGAACCCAAACTGAGGAAAGCCGTACTACAATGACACACGGAGGCTTTTATTTTGAAAAGCGGATTCTGACATTTTAGTCCCATTATCATTAAATCCAGCTGTTTCTCACTGTTTAGTATTTTTCCACTGCACTTTTCCTTTTTGTATATTCATGGCAGGATAATTAAGGTTTTGAAGCACACTGATTGTTTTCCAGAAATGAAAATGAAAAATGAATAATTAAATTATGAATCTTGGCTGCAGCCCAGCACGGTCCCAGCAGAAGCCACATTCCCGTCAGTCAGTTTGTGTTCTGTGTGGAAGTAATCATTGATTGATTAACATTGATTAACAGTTACAATATACTGTATGTTGTCAGTACACTGACTTTAGTTTAACATTCACAATATTTAATGCATTTTATTATACAAACATATTACAATGATACAGTTTCATTTAGTAGATGTTTCTGTCCAAAGCAAAATACATCTGAGATACGTATACGTATACACATTATGTCTTATTTCTTATTTACTGTATTAAGAAACTCATTTAAGGTTAAATACATCAATATTGTGTCTTCAACAGCACATAATCATAAATGTGTTTTAATAATTATGTGGAATTTAGCAATAGAGAAAGCATTAAGTATTAACTATGCTAAACACAATAACAGGCCTGGAGCAGTTCATGATCCAATAACTGCACAGAAAGTAATTTAATTAAAGCTCATCATGTAATAATCTGCACATAAGGTAAGAAAACCATGAGCACACTGTAATAACAGTTTTATACATAGTGTAATAAGTTATTAAAGAGGTTGAAATATGCTTCAATTTGATGTGTTTAAGTTATTCAGTTAATCAAAAATAACACCTAAATAACTATAGATAGATGATGGACGTGTTGGCGGTGTTAACTGGTCCAGTCTGTGTCCAGTCTGGACTTCTGAGGCCTGATGTGAAACGTAAAAACCGTCTTAAAATAATTTTCCTTTTGTTTTTCTCTGGCGACGGCCGCGTTGAGTCCAGCTGCTTTAATGAGGGACGCCACAGTTTCAGGGTTCCCCTGCTTTAAGGAGAGCACTCTTTAAAACGATGACCTTATATATGCTGAATTTATTACGTTATTCATTTATAGTATTATAATGTTCTCATAATATAATAACTTATCACCTAAATGTGCAGTTTTCTTACATTCTGTACTGATTATTACATCCTGAGCTTTTATTCCAGCGTCCTGCTGCCTTTAATGATTTCTTCCAACGTCGGTAATGGCTTCGCTCACCGGAGATGCTGTTTTCACCAGTTTCAGCTGATATGGATGTAAAAAGTTGACAGATTGGTGAGAGCAGCTTTGTGGGTCAGGGGGGGATTACATCTGTTCTCTGCTCTTTCCTCACTGATTCATCCTCCTCGCTGCCTTCTCTCTCCGCCTACTCATCCCTTCATCCCTTATTCACTTTTGATTGTCTCCTCTAATCTCTCTCTTTCTGTCCTGTGCTCTCCTTCCCTCTCTCACCATACGTTATCAGGACTCAGGACCGTACGTTATCAGGACTCAGGACCATAAGATATCAGGACTCAGGACCATACGTTATCAGGACTCAGGACCATACGTTATGAGGACTCAGGACCATACGTTATGAGGACTCGGGACCATACGTTATGAGGACTCAGGACCATACGATATCAGGACTCAGGACCATACGTTATCAGGACTCAGGACCATACGTTATCAGGACTCAGGACCATACGATATGAGGACTCAGGACCATACGTTATCAGGACTCAGGACCGTACATTATCAGGACTCAGGACCATACGGTATGAGGACTCAGGACCATACGTTATCAGGACTCAGGACCATACGTTATCAGGACACGACCGTACGTTATCAGGACTCAGGACCATACGTTATCAGGACTCAGGACCATACGTTATCAGGACTCAGGACCATACTATATCAGGACTCAGGACCATACGATATCAGGACTCAGGACCATACGTTATGAGGACTCAGGACCATACGTTATCAGGACTCAGGACCATACGTTATCAGGACTCAGGACCATACGTTATCAGGACTCAGGACCGTACGTTATCAGGACTCAGGACCATACGATATCAGGACTCAGGACCATGTTATCAGGACTCAGGACCATACGTTATGAGGACTCAGGACCATACGTTATCAGGACTCAGGACCATACGTTATCAGGACTCAGGACCATACGTTATGAGGACTCAGGACCATACGTTATGAGGACTCAGGACCATACGATATCAGGACTCAGGACCATACGTTATCAGGACTCAGGACCATGCGTTATCAGGACTCAGGACCATACGTTATCAGGACTCAGGACCATACGTTATCAGGACTCAGGACCATACGATATGAGGACTCAGGACCATACGTTATCAGGACTCAGGACCGTACGTTATCAGGACTCAGGACCATACGTTATCAGGACTCAGGACCATACGTTATCAGGACTCAGGACCATACGTTATCAGGACTCAGGACCATACGTTATCAGGACTCAGGACCATACATTATGAGGACTCAGGACCATACGTTATCAGGATTCAGGACCATACGTTATCAGGACTCAGGACCATACGATATCAGGACTCAGGACCATACGTTATCAGGACTCAGGACCATACGTTATGAGGACTCAGGACCATACGTTAGGACTCAGGACCGTACGATATCAGGACTCAGGACCATACGTTATCAGGACACGACCGTACGTTATCAGGACTCAGGACCATACGTTATGAGGACTCAGGACCATACGTTATCAGGACTCAGGACCATACGTTATCAGGACACGACCGTACGTTATCAGGACTCAGGACCATACGTTATGAGGACTCAGGACCATACGTTATGAGGACTCAGGACCATACGTTATCAGGACTCAGGACCATACGATATCAGGACTCAGGACCATACGATATGAGGACTCAGGACCATACGTTATCAGGACTCAGGACCATACGTTATCAGGACTCAGGACCATACGTTATGAGGACTCAGGACCATACGTTAGGACTCAGGACCGTACGATATCAGGACTCAGGACCATACGTTATCAGGACACGACCGTACGTTATCAGGACTCAGGACCATACGTTATGAGGACTCAGGACCATACGTTATGAGGACTCAGGACCATACGTTATCAGGACTCAGGACCATACGTTATGAGGACTCAGGACCATACGTTATCAGGACTCAGGACCATACGTTATCAGGACTCAGGACCATACGTTATCAGGACTCAGGACCATACGATATCAGGACTCAGGACCATATGTTATGAGGACTCAGGACCATACGTTATCAGGACTCAGGACCATACGTTATCAGGACTCAGGACCATACGTTATCAGGACTCAGGACCATACGTTATCAGGACTCAGGACCGTACGTTATCAGGACTCAGGACCATACGTTATCAGGACTCAGGACCATACTTTATCAGGACTCAGGACCATACGTTATCAGGACTCAGGACCATACGTTATCAGGACTCAGGACCATACGTTATGAGGACTCAGGACCATACGTTATCAGGATTCAGGACCAAACGTTATCAGGACTCAGGACCATACGATATCAGGACTCAGGACCATACGATATCAGGACTCAGGACCATACGTTATCAGGACTCAGGACCATACGATATCAGGACTCAGGACCATACGTTATGAGGACTCAGGACCATACGTTATCAGGACACAACCGTACGTTATCAGGACTCAGGACCATACGATATCAGGACTCAGGACCATACGTTATCAGGACTCAGGACCATATGATATGAGGACTCAGGACCATACGTTATCAGGACTCAGGACCGTACGTTATCAGGACTCAGGACCATACGTTATCAGGACTCAGGACCATACGTTATGAGGACTCAGGACCATACGTTAGGACTCAGGACCGTACGATATCAGGACTCAGGACCATACGTTATCAGGACACGACCGTACGTTATCAGGACTCAGGACCATACGTTATCAGGACTCAGGACCATACGTTATCAGGACTCAGGACCATACGTTATCAGGACTCAGGACCATACGTTATGAGGACTCAGGACCATACGTTATCAGGATTCAGGACCATACGTTATCAGGACTCAGGACCATACGATATCAGGACTCAGGACCATACGTTATCAGGACTCAGGACCATACGTTATGAGGACTCAGGACAATACGTTCTCAGGACCATACGATATCAGGACTCAGGACCATATGATATCAGGACTCAGGACCATACAATATCAGGACTCAGGACCATACGTTATCAGGACTCGGGACCATACGTTATGAGGACTCAGGACCATACGTTATGAGGACTCAGGACCATACGTTATCAGGACTCAGGACCATACGTTATCAGGACTCAGGACCATACGTTATCAGGACTCAGGACCATACGATATCAGGACTCAGGACCATACGTTATCAGGACTCAGGACCATACGTTATCAGGACTCAGGACCATACGATATCAGGACTCAGGACCATACGTTATCAGGACTCAGGACCATACGATATCAGGACTCAGGACCATACGTTATCAGGACTCAGGACCATACGTCATCATGACTCAGGACCATACGATATCAGGACTCAGGACCATACGTTATCAGGACTCAGGACCATACGTTATCAGGACTCAGGACCATACGATATCAGGACTCAGGACCATACGTTATCAGGACTCAGGACCATACGTTATCAGGACTCAGGACCATACGTTATCAGGACTCAGGACCATACGATATCAGGACTCAGGACCATACGTTATGAGGACTCAGGACCTTACGTTATCAGGACTCAGGACCATACGTTATCAGGACACGACCGTACGTTATCAGGACTCAGGACCATACGTTATCAGGACTCAGGACCATACGTTATCAGGACACGACCGTACGTTATCAGGACTCAGGACCATACGTTATCAGGACTCAGGACCATACGTTATCAGGACTCAGGACCGTACGTTATCAGGACTCAGGACCATACGTTATCAGGACTCAGGACCATACGATATCAGGACTCAGGACCATGTTATCAGGACTCAGGACCATACGTTATCAGGACTCAGGACCATACGTTATCAGGACTCAGGACCATACGTTATGAGGACTCAGGACCATACGTTATGAGGACTCAGGACCATACGTTATGAGGACTCAGGACCATACGTTATCAGGACTCAGGACCATACGATATCAGGACTCAGGACCATACGTTATCAGGACTCAGGACCATACGTTATCAGGACTCAGGACCACACGATATGAGGACTCAGGACCATACGTTATCAGGACTCAGGACCATACGTTATCAGGATTCAGGACCATACGTTATCAGGACTCAGGACCATACGATATCAGGACTCAGGACCATACGATATCAGGACTCAGGACCATACGTTATCAGGACTCAGGACCATACGATATCAGGACTCAGGACCATACGTTATGAGGACTCAGGACCATACGTTATCAGGACACAACCGTACGTTATCAGGACTCAGGACCATATGATATGAGGACTCAGGACCATACGTTATCAGGACTCAGGACCGTACGTTATCAGGACTCAGGACCATACGTTATCAGGACTCAGGACCATACGTTATGAGGACTCAGGACCATACGTTAGGACTCAGGACCGTACGATATCAGGACTCAGGACCATACGTTATCAGGACACGACTGTACGTTATCAGGACTCAGGACCATACGTTATGAGGACTCAGGACCATACGTTATGAGGACTCAGGACCATACGTTATCAGGACTCAGGACCATACGTTATGAGGACTCAGGACCATACGTTATCAGGACTCAGGACCATACGTTATCAGGACTCAGGACCATACGATATCAGGACTCAGGACCATACGTTATGAGGACTCAGGACCATACGTTATCAGGACTCAGGACCATACGTTATCAGGACACGACCGTACGTTATCAGGACTCAGGACCATACGTTATCAGGACTCAGGACCATACGTTATCAGGACACGACCGTACGTTATCAGGACTCAGGACCATACGTTATCAGGACTCAGGACCGTACGTTATCAGGACTCAGGACCATACGTTATCAGGACTCAGGACCATACGTTATCAGGACTCAGGACCATACGTTATCAGGACACGACCGTACGTTATCAGGACTCAGGACCATACGTTATCAGGACTCAGGACCATACGTTATCAGGACACGACCGTACGTTATCAGGACTCAGGACCATACGTTATCAGGACTCAGGACCGTACGTTATCAGGACTCAGGACCATACGTTATCAGGACTCAGGACCATACGATATCAGGACTCAGGACCATGTTATCAGGACTCAGGACCATACGTTATCAGGACTCAGGACCATACGTTATCAGGACTCAGGACCATACGATATCAGGACTCAGGACCATACGTTATCAGGACTCAGGACCGTACGTTATCAGGACTCAGGACCATACGTTATCAGGACTCAGGACCATACGTTATCAGGACTCAGGACCATACGTTATCAGGACTCAGGACCATACGTTATCAGGACTCAGGACCATACGTTATGAGGACTCAGGACCATACGTTATCAGGATTCAGGACCATACGTTATCAGGACACGACCGTACGTTATCAGGACTCAGGACCATACGTTATCAGGACTCAGGACCGTACGTTATCAGGACTCAGGACCATACGTTATCAGGACTCAGGACCATACGTTATCAGGACTCAGGACCATACGTTATCAGGACACGACCGTACGTTATCAGGACTCAGGACCATACGTTATCAGGACTCAGGACCATACGTTATCAGGACACGACCGTACGTTATCAGGACTCAGGACCATACGTTATCAGGACTCAGGACCGTACGTTATCAGGACTCAGGACCATACGTTATCAGGACTCAGGACCATACGATATCAGGACTCAGGACCATGTTATCAGGACTCAGGACCATACGTTATCAGGACTCAGGACCATACGTTATCAGGACTCAGGACCATACGATATCAGGACTCAGGACCATACGTTATCAGGACTCAGGACCGTACGTTATCAGGACTCAGGACCATACGTTATCAGGACTCAGGACCATACGTTATCAGGACTCAGGACCATACGTTATCAGGACTCAGGACCATACGTTATCAGGACTCAGGACCATACGTTATGAGGACTCAGGACCATACGTTATCAGGATTCAGGACCATACGTTATCAGGACTCAGGACCATGCGATATCAGGACTCAGGACCATACGTTATCAGGACTCAGGACCATACGTTATGAGGACTCAGGACAATACGTTCCACTCAGGACCATACGATATCAGGACTCAGGACCATATGATATCAGGACTCAGGACCATACAATATCAGGACTCAGGACCATACGTTATCAGGACTCGGGACCATACGTTATCAGGACTCAGGACCATACGTTATGAGGACTCAGGACCATACGTTATGAGGACTCAGGACCATACGTTATCAGGACTCAGGACCATACGTTATCAGGACTCAGGACCATACGATATCAGGACTCAGGACCATACGTTATCAGGACTCAGGACCATACGTTATCAGGACTCAGGACCATACGATATCAGGACTCAGGACCATACGTTATCAGGACTCAGGACCATACGTCATCATGACTCAGGACCATACGATATCAGGACTCAGGACCATACGTTATCAGGACTCAGGACCATACGTTATCAGGACTCAGGACCATACGATATCAGGACTCAGGACCATACGTTATCAGGACTCAGGACCATACGTTATCAGGACTCAGGACCATACGATATCAGGACTCAGGACCATACGTTATCAGGACTCAGGACCATACGTTATCAGGACTCAGGACCATACGATATCAGGACTCAGGACCATACGTTATCAGGACTCAGGACCATACGTTATCAGGACTCAGGACCATACGTTATCAGGACTCAGGGTCTCCATGTCTCACTTTGAACCTGTATTTTTAGAGGGAAGGATCTACGTTAGAAGAAGAAGAAGAAGAAGATCTACCTTTATTAGTCCCACATTGGGGAAATTCAATTTACACTCTGTTAAACTGTTTACGAGTTTAAACTCGTAAACGAGTTTAAACTCTGTTAAACTCGTTAGAACGAAACCCTGCACGTCCTCACTGGAGGCGCTGAACACTTTGAGTTCCTCCATGCTGCCCTTCAGTCTGTTTGGTTCCTGCCGGCTGAGGAAACGGACCCCATTCAAAACGTCACCACATCCTGATGCAGCCTCAGTTTTCAGTGCTCCGTCAGACAAATCATAATCCTCGTTACCACAACATTCCTCTCTCCTCCATCAACAGAGATATAAGAAGCTTTCAGTTTCCTGGTTTACTTGAGAGAAACATGGGATGAGCCCATTTGGTCAAACTCCTCAGTAAATGGATGGACTTGCATTTATATCACTTCTTTCTTGTCCCCTCAAAGGTCTTTACACTACATGACAGCATTCACCCGTTCACACTCATTGATACAGAGAGAGGCTGCCGTGACAGCAGTCACCCGTTCACACTCATTGATACAGAGAGAGAGGCTGCCGTGACAGCATTCACCCGTTCACACTCATTGATACAGAGAGAGAGGCTGCCGTGACAGCAGTCACCCGTTCACACTCATTGATACAGAGAGAGAGGCTGCCGTGACAGCAGTCACCCGTTCACACTCATTGATACAGAGAGAGAGGCTGCAGTGTAGGGAGCCAATCAGAATCTGATCTAAATGCTCATTCACTCACCCACGGTTCAGTTTGGGGTTCAGTATGTTGCTCAAGGACACGACACTGACATGTGACCGAAGGAGCTGGGGATTGAACCGCCAACCCTCCGACTGGCGGGCGACCCGCTCTGGCTCTCAGCCGGCCCCAGTCGATCCAGTACATTTAGGTTAGGAGGCCTTTAAGATGAGGCAAACAGTAGCACAGCCACATGTCACTCGTTATTCAGAGCCTGTACGTCATTCTTTGGCATTTATAATACAGTTACTGTAATGAACCCAGCTCCGTAACCAGGGAAGACTACTGCAAAGTAATACTACTGAGTATTCCCATTAGTACCCAGTATCTCATTACCTTTACCCAGCCAGCAGCCTCCCAGCTGGAGGCAGAGCAGCCCAGCCGGACATAGTCCAGTCCAAACTCCCGAATTTCCCTCCGGGGATTAATAAAGGTTCATCTTATCTTATCTTATCTTATCTTAACTCCTGCCCTAATCTGGCCCTTCATGCACAACACCAACAGCTGCTGTACGCTCACAGGTTTAGTAGCCTAGTTCAAGACTACGTCACTTTCAGATAAAAAATAACTCAAGCTTCACTTTACAAGCGAATAGTTTAGTTCATTAATTCGGTACACTGAGGTTTTGCTGCCACGTTAGCGAGCTGCTGCTGTGTAGCATCACTAAGTTAGTCACAGTCCGGCTTTATGACTCTTCTACTTGTTGGTCGCTAAGTTTGAGGATCACAGAAATAAAAGCAGATGTTAAGACACTGCAGCGTTTCCTCTCCTGTCGGGCCTCCTGGTTTCTCTCAAACAGCAGACTCAGGAAAGTCGAAGTCGAAGGGAAACTCAGGGCTGCTGTGCTGTAACCATCCTTGTATCAGGGCTTTATTTATTCCAGTGACAGGAAGCACAAAGGTGTTTTATTTATGTATTTACAGTGGAACGCCATCTACTGGGCAGTAGCTCAGTCTGTAGGGAGTTGGCTTGGGAACCGCAGGGTCACCGGTTCAAGTCCCGCCATGGACCAAATAAAAAAAACTGAGTGTGAACTGGTAGCTGGAGAGGTGCCAGTTTACCTCTTGGGCACTGCCGAGGTGCCCCTGAGCAAGGCACCAAACCCCCAACTGCTCGGGGCGCTTGTCAGGAGCAGCCCCCTCAATCTCTCCATTACTGCATGTATGTGTGTTTCAGGTCTGCATGTACCATGTATGAGTTTAACAGAGTGTACATTGAATTTCCCCATTGTGGGACTAATAAAGGTAGATCTTCTTCTTCTTCTTCTTCTTCTTCTTCTTCTTCTTAGTTCAGGGGAAGACTGGATTATCAGGTTAGGTAAGTAAAGTAAAGGTTAGTTAACCCATCAGTGTTTTAGTGCAGCCAGCCTTACCACAACTCTGACATTATTTTAATCCAGGCTTTAAATATGAGAGTTTACAGTATGGTATGAGGCGTATTAGCTGCTCTACGCTCCACTGGGATCACATGCTGGCTGCTAACGCTGTCCTCTGGTATTTAGACTAGTCATGTAGCATCCAGTATGTCCATCAGACGTTTCTGTGTGAAAACAACAGCTCGACTGTAGCTGGAAACCAGTCTGATAGTAACCAGTCTGAAACCAAAGTAATGAGCTAAAATAAGGTAAATGGTTCACCAGAGCGAAGGAACTGCAGAGTCGAGTGCTTGTTTCCTGTGGGTTCGTCTCTAAGAGGCAACTTTGGTATTACACCGTCATTTCACAAGCTGGTTCATATCTCCACAAGAAAACGAGTCTTCCTGTTGCCATGAATAAAGCAACTACCAGAATGTTCCCATCTCTAGTCAGCAATGCCCTGTCCCCTGTGTCTATGAATAAGCAATATCACATTAGCGGTAATACGAGGGAAATGAGGATCCCTGTATCATCTTCTTGATGTTTGAATTAATTTCCTGATGTTAATTTTTAATCTAATGAATCCTGGATGTCAGAGCACCAAGCTGAAGCTGTTGGAGATGCAGTCTGTCGTAGACATGTGCTGACGATGAGGATCCCAGGACTGGGATCATAAATGTACCACCAGGCCTGAGAGCGGCCGAGTTTACTGCTGTAGAGGGTTTAATCGCCCATCACACAGCCTGTAATGCCAGCAGACATTTACTGTACTTGCTCTGAGAGTTAACCGTCTTAATCATCATCCATGTCTGTCCGTTCATAATGCTGAGCCTGAAACTCTGCAGGTAAGGCTGAAAAAACTAAAGAGACAGCAGCACAAATCATGCTGCAACTTAACGTGAGCAGAACGTCTTCATCAGGTTTCCTTTACTTGAAGCCAAGCTCGTTTTTTCTGACCAAATCCTGGTTGAGGTTACTTAAAGGAGCATTGTGTAGAATTTAGTGGCCTCGAGTGGTGAGGCTGCAGATTGTGATCAACTAAACACCCTTCAGCGACCCCTCCCTTTCCAAGCATGTAGAGAACTACGATGGCCTTCAGATAACGTAAAAACACAAAAGGCTGTCTCTAGAGCCAGTGTTTGGTTTGTCCGTTCTGGGCTCTGTGACGGACCAACATGGTGGACCATGAAGAGGACCTGCTCCCTGTGTGGATCCATCCATCCATCTACAACCGTTCATCCCGTCAGGGGGCGGGGGGCCCGGGGTTGATCCCAGTTGGAATTGGGGAAATTCACTTAAAATTAACAACTACAAAAAAATTAAAATAATAATTTAATTTTTTGTGTGGGGGGGGAAGGGGGGAGTGGGGGAAAAAATCCATAAAAAGGGGGAAGAGATTATATCCACAAAAAAGAGGTAGAAAGAAGGAGTAATTTTACGCTTGAACAGCTTCTTAGTTCCAGGTGATTATAGCCTCATGAAAAGATATTAATTAAAGGTATGACTGTATTTTCTGGACTATAAGCCGCTACTTTTCCCCCACGCTTTGAACCCTGCGGCTTATACAACGATGCGGCTAATCTATAGATTTTTACGGGCTGACGGCCTCCAGGGGGCGCTCTAACTGGAAGGAAGGAGGTGATGCAGCGAGGAAGATGCTAGTTTTTAGCTTAGCTTTTAACACTCATTTTGCACATCATGCACACACCCTCATCATGGAAAACACAGAGAAATGCATATGATGCAGCTTTGAAGTTAAAATCAATCGATCTGGCTGCACAAGAAGGAAACAGCTGCTGCAGGTCGGCATGGCGTCAGTAAATCGGTGGAGATACTCGGAGACGGCAGCGTGAAGAACTGACTCAGAGCAAAAACACGACAAACGTTCAGAGGTAATGAAAGTAGATGGGCCGAAGTTCAGGACGTTGTTGAGGACTGGTGGACAGAGAGCAGACGGCCGAGGTTACTGCAGTTTTACTACCGTGTTACTGCAGTTTTACTACCGTGTTACTGCCGTGTTACTACAGTTTTACTGCCGTGTTCTGGGTTCTCAGGTTCCGTGTTTGGTTGGTACTCGTGTTACTACAGTGTTACTGCAGTTTTACTGCCGTGTTACTACAGTGTTACTACCGTGTTACTGCCGTGTTACTGCCGTGTTACTGCCGTGTTACTACAGTGTTACTGCCGTGTTACTACAGTGTTACTGCAGTTTTACTGCCGTGTTACTGCCGTGTTACTACCGTGTTACTGCCGTGTTACTGCAGTTTTACTGCCGTGTTACTTACAGTGTTACTACCGTGTTACTGCGGTGTTACTGCATTTTATAGTGTTATGCGTGTTATAAGTGTTACTGAGTTTTATCGTGAAATTATGTAATAATAGATTTTCTGCCGTGTTCTGCGGTCTGCGTGTTACTACAGTGTTACTGCAGTTTGGTTTGATTGATTTGTATAAGGTAAGGAGGGTTTTACTGCGGTGTTACTGCAGTTTTACTGCCGTGTTACTGCAGTTTTACTGCCGTGTTACTACAGTTTTACTACCGTGTTACTGCCGTTTTACTATTTTTATTGCCGTGTTACTACAGTTTTTCTTCCCTGTTTCTTCCGTTTTTTTCCCGTTTTTTTAGTTTTTTTTCCTTGTTATTTCCTTTTACTGCCGTGTTACTGCTGTGTTACTACCATGTTACCTCTGAAAGTTTGTCGTGTTTTTGCTCTGAGTCAGGTCTTCACGCTGCCGTCTCCGAGTATCTCCACCGATTCACTGACGCCATGCCGACCTGCAGCAGCTGTTTCCTTCTTGTGCAGCCAGATCGATTGATTTTAACTTCAAAGCTGCATCATATGCATTTCTCTGTGTTTTCCATGATGAGGGTGTGTGCATGATGTGCAAAATGAGTGTTAAAAGCTAAGCTAAAAACTAGCGTGAATGAGAAGGTGTGTCCAAACTTTTGGTCTGTAGTGTATGTCCAAATATTTTGTTCTTTTAAAATTTGGTGGGTGTGGTTTATATTCAGGTGCGCTCTATCGTCCGGAAAATATGGTAATACTGTTTTCCATTTCTGCTAATAAATCCCCACACATCGGACCTTTCAGTCAGGATTTAAGTCGGGTCACTGTGTCCATTTCAGCCGAGTTGTGTGAGGTTACATGATTTTATTGACCTTTTCAACCAGGTTGAAACGAACACCAACCCCTGTGTTTCAAACCAGCAGCCAATCAGACAGAAACGTCCTTATCTCCACCCATTTCTACCGCCGTGCAGCCTCCGAAAGGCCGACTGTTTCCACAGTTTCATGTCATGGGGGAAGGGATGCTCGCGACACAACGTGGTCTGAACCGAGCTCGCCGTCATCAGCACGCAGCACCCAACAGCATGGCGGCACACTGGATATGAGTGGTTTCAGACGCAGTGGTGGCGTTTTTGGCTGTTCAGTGAGAGACAGACAGAAATAATTGAGCAGGATCAAAAAAATGAAATGAAAACTGATTAATGTTAGTTTAGCGGGGTGAATTATTCTGTCAGGAAACAGACAGTAGGTCTATTTAACATCAAAATACTGGTTCAATGAACCTAATGAACTAAGTATTTTGTTATTTTCATTCTTCAAAAGTCACCAGTATGAAGAAACAAAGGCTCTGAATGTCAGTAGCTGCACTCCTCCCCTCACTTTGCTTTTGAAATCCTCCCTATATTAGTTATTATTAGTTATTATTAGTGAGATATGGCTCCAGCAGCCCGCTGTGACCTCAGTGCTGAGCGTCAGCTTCTACAGCTAACCGCTAACTGAAGGCCTCCCAGCAGTAATCTGGTGGTGGTGAGGACAAGAGGACAATATGAAGCGTTTTCTCATTCCCGACACTTTGGGTTTAGTCCAATCATCAAAATGTCCGAACGCACAGCGCCGGGGCCAACGCCGGGACAGCACCAGGCCAGAGCCGGACCGGGCCAGAGCTGGGCCGGGCCAGAGCAGGGCCGGGCCAGAGCCGGGCCGGGCCAACGCCGGGACAGCGCCAGGCCAGAGCCGGACCGGGCCAGAGCCGGGACCAGAGCCGGGCCGGGCCAGAGCCGGGCCAGCGCCGGGCCGGGCCAGAACCGGGCCAGCGCCGGGGGCCAACGCCGGGACAGCGCCAGGCCAGAGCCGGACCGGGCCAGAGCCGGGACCAGAGCCGGGCCGGGCCAGGCCGGGCCAGGAACCAGAACCGGGCCAGCGCCGGGGCCAACGCCGGGACAGCGCCAGGCCAGAGCCGGACCGGGCCAGCGCCAGATAAATCTGTCCGTCGGTTTGTCCTCTAGTTAGTTAGCTGCTCAGGCGTCGTTGGTGAGCCCAGCTTGTTGCATTAGCTGAGGCTCTTCATTTTATTTTTAAATATAAATAAATAAACCCTAAGAAGCCAAAAGCCGCCTCATCCCAGCCATTCCTAAATAAACCAACCGGTCCGGAGACCTTCTCCGCTCAGAGACTCGCAGTAAATGTGTCCCAGCACCAGCAATGAATAATGGATGAATCCCTCTGGATGTGTGTGTGACTGTGTGTGTGTGTGAGTGTGTGTGTGTGTGTGTGTGTGTGTGTGTGTGTGTGTGTGTGTGTGTGTGTGTGTGTGTGTGAGAGTGTGTGAGTGAGTGAGTGTGTACTTGTACAGCTATCATTGGGAGGACCAGTTTGAGTTTTAGACTGTCAGAGTGAGGACATTTTTGGAAAGTGAGGACATTTTGGCCGGTCCTCACCTTCAGACAGACCTTCAAAGGCCTTTTTGAGGGTTTAACCTTGGTTTTAAGGTCCAGGTTAGAATTAGGTTTAGGTTAGGGTTAGGGGAAGGATTGGGGTCAGGCATTTAGTTGTGATGGTTAGGGTTAGGGTAAGGGGCTAGGGAATGCATTATGTCAGTGAGAGTCCTCACAAAGGTAGCTGTACAAACATGAGTGTGTGTGTGTGTGTGTGTGTGTTTTTGTGTGCGTGCATGTGTGTGTGTGTGCTGACTGTCCAATCACATCGTCTCTTGCTGCTGTGGGTACAGCTCAGGTCGTCTGTCTGAGCTCCCTCAGGTCAACACATCATCTAAATGATTTAATATCACTGCAGCCGGCCTGACCCTCTCCTGTCGCTGTACAGCAGGAAAACGAAGCGCTCTGAGATGAATACTGAATACTTATGTAGTATTTTTCATTGCTGTAGTAACAAAGGTACTACACAGATCATTCATTCATTCTCTATCTGCAGTTTTGTAATAATACCAGCGACAGAGCTGGAATCCAGCTGGACTGACTTTGTTGGAGAAGTCTGATGACTTTGATTCAGCTGAACTACTTTAAATCGGCCTGATACCTGAAAGATAAGTTCCCATGAACCTATACAACCCTGTCCACCGTATCTATTTCCACAGAAGTTAGTGGAAACAAACCGGCGAGTGTCTCGGACCCTGGGGATTAATGTTCGTCTGCTCCCCTCTTTCATATTCATTATATTCAGCATCGTATTAATTCAGCATCACGGAGCAGCGACTGGGACCAGTGCTCGTGTTTGCTGTTGGGTTTTCAGGAGGCTGAACTCTCAGGTAATAGTCCCGATGAATCACTGCTTTCAGGTCCACCACAGGAGATTTCTTGGGAATGAATGCTGCTGCATACATTTACATGTGCTCACCATAGTACAGTTACTGTTTCTCTGTTGGCCATACCAGCCAACCAGGAAATATCACTCAAGGAGTACTGCAGTGATTTAGTGTTGGAGCTGGAGGACTTGATTTAAACAGGACTGAGTCTGCAGCCATGCTGGCAGTTCATGGTGGTGACGATGTCCACGGCGTCCATGTCTGCTCAGTCTGCCTGTCATAACATTATTCATGTTATTTACATTTCTTTAGTCACAAAACGGTTAACAAGTTAAGAAGCATGAATCCAGCAGCAGTTGGGACTGGAGCTTCCCCTCCGGCTGCTGTGGGCCGCCCCACAATCTGGAGGTCTCTGGCTCGGTCCTCGGTCCTCCTTCCGGGAGGGGAACTGGACCTGGAAGCATTTATTCAGCGATTGGTAGGGGTGTGACGATACACTGAGCTCACAATCTTCATACGATATTATAACAAGAATTGTAACAAAACCTAATTCAGTTTTAATTTTACTCCGGAGCTCACAGAGCTACGACCACCTTGTCCTGTCTGAGCTGGAGTCGGTGGTGTTCACACCAGTTTTACTAGCTTTTAATACAATCATTCAATTAGTGTACCGTTACCATGGAAAAGGCTGGTTCAGGTTCAGTCACATGACACACCAGAAGTTACGCCCATATTTCACGCAAGGCATGCTGGGGGCTAGGAGGCTATAGTATGACACGAACGCACACTTTTTCCTCTCTGCTCTCTCAATGCACAGCTGGTGCTGGCGGTTATTACCATGAGTACATCACTGTAAAGACACAAAATAAAATCCAGCAGACAACAGAAAACCAAGGCGAGCTTCATTCCTGCTTTACGGCACGGTCAGTAGTTCCCCGGTTCCCAGGTTCCCCCGTTCCCCGGTTCCCCGGGCTATGTGAGGACGTGGATGTCCGTGGTGGCAGTTCAGGCACACGTACTGTATCTGGATACAGTGAATTTGTGAACAGCCTGGCCGACAGTAAAAAGGACAGCCGTCCCTGAGCTCTGTCTCCGAGGCAGCTCCTTCCTTTAAAATCATGCTATGCACATGAAAATAGAGAAATGACATTTCGCAACCATCGTCACTGCATTATCAGCATCAAAGGATGTTGCAATGCTTGCTAGAAGCTAGCTAGCTTTAAGATTGAACTGGTACAAATTACACTGTAATATAATAATAAACAGTTAGCTTAGTTTGTTTCATCGAAGTTACAAACAATGGTAAAATGATTTGACACGTTAAATGATTTGTAAAACTGGATGCATTGCTACTGATTTGACTGACACAAACGTGCGTTGCTGTTGTATGTACACAATGGCTGCAGTCATGCTGGTGTGGATGTGCCTGCTGCTATGTGAGGATCCACCTGGGTAAAAGGTAGCACTGAAATCATAGCAGGGATTTCAGTGATGCTGACAGATCTGATGATTAATCACTGACATTGACTGACAAGACGTGGACGCAGACTGTATAAAAGACGTGGACGTAGTCACCGTGGCATCACCCAGAAAAGTGGTGAGGATCATATTCATCAGCGGTCGTATTACTTTAGTCTGTTAACCTGCAGTTCATGCTAAAGTTAAGGAGACATTACAGACAGGACTTCCTGTCTGTAGGTTGGAAATCTTGCTGCTGTGTATGTCTTTTACTTAATATCGTAGGAAATCAAATATGACATTAATTGCAATCAAAGGTGTGAATTTTGACAAAAACTGAAAATCAAACTAATAAAATGGGTAATAGGAGCTGGTTGGTGGGGTTAAAGAGGCCCTTTTTATTCTTTAAATTAGAAATGACTGTATTGGAGGATCTAGTCATATAAAGTCTATATGACTCTGTGTGCTGAGGTTTGACAAAATATTCATTCCTCTCATAAATTAATGGCATCTGCAATCAAATCGCAGTCGCAGTAACCCAAATATTAATGTCTCCGTGGGGGTATTCATGTCTTCGTTCTGGTGTTATCTGTCTCATTTTCACACAGATGAAACGTAGAGGCATGTCAGAATGACAGCTCACCACAGCACAGCAGCCGGAGCAGTGACCGGGAGGTGGACTGGAGGTGGACTGGAGGTGGACTGGCCCCTCCGGCCACCAGTCCACCCTCATCCCCGGTCTGTCTGGGACCAGCTACCCTCTGGTTCCTCAGCCAGGTTCCTACTGACTCAGCTACTGCCACTGAATACCAATGTTATGTATATCAGCGAACACCTTTTTAAAAGACATTGCTTGTATAGAAGAAGAAGAAGAAGATATTCCTTTATTAGTCCCGCGAGGGGAAATTCAATTTCTTTTTTTAATAATAATGTGACCATAAATAGGGCTGCACGGTGGTGTAGTGGTTAGCGCTGTCGCCTCACAGCAAGAGGGTCGCAGGTTCGATTCCAGCTTGCGGCTCTTCTGTGTGGAGTTTGCATGTTCTCCCCGTGTAAGCGTGGGTTTTCTCCGGGTACTCCGGCTTCATCCCACCATCCAAAGACATGCTGTTTAGGTTAATTGATGACTCTAAATTGCCCGTAGGTGTGGATGTGAGCGAGAATGGTTGTCTGTCTATATGTTGTCTGTCTCTATGTGCCCTGCGATGGACTGGCGACCTGTCCAGGGTGTACCCTGCCTTCGCCCTATGCCAGCTGGGATCGGCTCCAGCCCCCCCGCGACCCCTAACGGGATAAGCGGTTGACGATGGATGGATGGATGGATGGTGACCATAAATTAATTTAGTCCACTTTTCCTGAAGCACATCAGGGAAACAGAGTTAATGCATTCAGACTGAGTTCAGAGGAGACACGAATGTCTTACATTCACACGCTGTGAGTTTCCAGTGGATTCAGCCGAGGACGCTGCCCTAACCCTAACCCTAACCCTAACACTAACCCCAACCCTAACCCCAACCCTAACCCTAACGCTAACCCTAACCCTAACCCTAATGCTAACCCTAACCCTAACACTAACCCCAACCCTAACGCTAACCGTAACCCTAACGCTAACCCCAACCCTAACACTAACCCTAACCCTAACCCTAACGCTAACCCTAACCCTAACGCTAACCCCAACCCTAACGCTAACCGTAACCCTAATGCTAACCCGAATGCTAACCCTAACCCTAACACTAACCCCAACCCTAACGCTAACCCTAATGCTAACCGTAACCCTAACACTAACCCCAACCCTAATGCTAACCCTAACCCTAACCCTAACCCTAATGCTAACCCTAACACTAACCCCAACCCTAACCCCAACCCTAACGCTAACCGTAACCCTAACCCTAATGCGAACCCTAATGCTAACCCTAACACTAACCCCAACCCTAACGCTAACCGTAACCCTAACCCTAATGCGAACCCTAATGCTAACCCTAACCCTAACACTAACCCCAACCCTAACGCTAACCGTAACCCTAACCCTAACCCTAACACTAACACTAACCCCAACCCTAACACTAACCCTAACCCTAACGCTAACCCCAACCCTAACGCTAACCCTAACCCTAACACTAACCCTAACCCTAACGCTAACCGTAACCCTAACGCTAACCCTAACCCTAACGCTAACCCTAACGCTAACCCTAACCCTAACGCTAACCCTAATGCTAACCGTAACCCTAACGCTAACCCTAACCAAAACTGAATTTCCCCATTGTGGGTCTAATAAAGGAATATCTTTCTTTCTAACGCTAACCCTAACACTAACCCTAACCCTGCAGTGTTTCCCAGCAGTCCCTCCATCTCACAGCACCGTACCGGTCCACCGACCACCACGCCGCCACACCGTCCCTGCTGTCTCTCACGCTGACCAATCAGCGTTGACGGACAATGAGGAAGGACAGGGACGAGTGACAAGCCTATCTGAGCAGACACGACTTGGTTTTGTTTTTTCCTGAGGGTGCTGAGGGAAATATGAAGGCTCAGACCAACAGCTAGACAGACTGACAGACGGAGGACCAGCCTGGAGGATGAGCTGGGACAGCGAGGACAGAGGACGAGAATGTGCTTGTTCAGAAGTAAAGAAAAGCATGTTGTAATGAGATTTTATTTACTGAAGGCCAGTAGCAGTCATTGTGCATTATATCGCTACCTAACCTTAGCAACCCCTTCCAGCACCGAGGGACACGACACGAGCACAGAGAACGATGGATGCCTTCATGCATTCAGACCTCAGAAACAACATCATGGCTCAGCAGCACACCAGGCTTTGCTGGGTGTCTCCACGCATCACTCTCTTTCTTAAATGATGGGACCTTGGACTAGCACAGCTCACCACTAACGTCACCGCCAAGAAGAGTTAATGTGAGCACCAGAGGAGAGATATTCAGATCACCGTGACGTTACAACGCCAAGAAGCCACGATGGCGTCTGCTGCCGCAAACGGCAAAGGACACAGTGTGGTCTAGAACCTCGACCCAGGGATGTCCAGACCGCAGAGGACCAGATTCAGTGAGGTTAACTGTGACTCGGTGAGGTTAAAGGTGACTCGGTGAGGTTAACTGTGACTCGGTGAGGTTAAAGGTGATCCGGTGAGGTTAAATGTGACTCGGTGAGGTTAACTGTGACTCAGTGAGGTTAAAGGTGACTTGGTGAGGTTAAATGTGACTCATGAGGTTAAAGGTGACTTGGTGAGGTTAAATGTGACTCATGAGGTTAAAGGTGACTCGGTGAGGTTAAATGTGACTCTGTGAAGTTAAATGTGACTCGGTGAGGTTGAATGTGACTCAGTGAGGTTGAATGTGACTCAGTGAGGTTGAATGTGACTCAGTGAGGTTAAATGTGACTCAGTGAGGTTGAATGTGACTCAGTGAGGTTAAATGTGACTCAGTGAGGTTGAATGTGACTCAGTGAGGTTAAATGTGACTCAGTGAGGTTAAAAGTGACTTGGTGAGGTTAACTGATCCGGTGAGGTTAAAAGTGACTCGTGAGATTAAATGTGACTCAGTGAGGTTAAATGTGTGTTTTATTTGAAGTGTCTCGTTCCCTGAACGTTAATGTGACTGAGCTGCAGAGTCAAAGGAGAAATATTTCATTCTACCAGCAAGTCCTCTAATCACCACCGGGCTGCAGTACTACTACTACTACTACTGCTACTACTACTACTGCTACTACTACTACTACTACTACTACTACTGCTACTACTACTACTACTACCGCTACTACTACTACTACTCTACTACTACTACTACTATTACGGCTACTACTACTACTACTGCTACTACTACTACTACTATTACTACTGCTACTACTACTACTACTACTGCTACTACTAGTGCTACTACTACTGCTACTACTACTACCACTGCTGCTACTACTTGTGCTACTACTACTGCTACTACTACTACTACTACTACTGCTACTACTACTACTACTACTAGTGCTACTACTACTGCTACTACTGCTACTACTACCACTGCTGCTACTACTGCTACTACTACTACTACTGCTACTACTACTGCTACTACTGCTACTACTACTACCACTGCTGCTACTACTGCTACTACTACTACTGCTACTACTGCTACTACTACTGCTACTACTACTATTACTACTGTTACTACTACTGCTACTACTGCTACTACTACTACTACTACTGCTACTACTACTACTACTGCTACTACTACTACTACTACTACGGCTACTACTACTACTACTACTACTGCTACTACTACTGCTACTACTACTACTACTAGGGGTCGGTCCAGAGTCGGTCCTGATGTACTACTACTACTAGGGGTCGGTCCAGAGTTGGTCCTGATGTACTACTACTACTAGGGGTCGGTCCAGAGTCGGTCCTGATGTACTACTACTACTACTACCACTGCTACTGCTACTACTACTACTAGGGGTCGGTCCAGAGTCGGTCCTGATGTACTACTACTACTAGGGGTCGGTCCAGAGTCGGTCCTGATGTACTACGACTACTAGGGGTCGGTCCAGAGTCGGTCCTGATGTACTACGACTACTAGGGGTCGGTCCTGATGTACTACTACTACTAGGGGTCGGTCCAGAGTCGGTCCTGATGTACTACTACTACTACTAGGGGTCGGTCCAGAGTCGGTCCTGATGTACTACTACTACTAGGGGTCGGTCCAGAGTCGGTCCTGATGTACTACTACTACTACTAGGGGTCGGTCCAGAGTCGGTCCTGATGTACTACCACTACTAGGGGTCGGTCCAGAGTCGGTCCTGATGTACTACCACTACTAGGGGTCGGTCCAGAGTCGGTCCTGATGTACTACTACTACTAGGGGTCGGTCCAGAGTCGGTCCTGATGTGCTACTACTACTAGGGGTCGGTCCAGAGTCGGTCCTGATGTACTACCACTACTAGGGGTCGGTCCAGAGTCGGTCCTGATGTACTACCACTACTAGGGGTCGGTCCAGAGTCGGTCCTGATGTACTACCACTACTCGGGGTCGGTCCAGAGTCGGTCCTGATGTACTACCACTACTACTAGGGGTCGGTCCAGAGTCGGTCCTGATGTACTACCACTACTAGGGGTCGGTCCAGAGTCGGTCCTGATGTACTACTACTACTACTAGGGGTCGGTCCAGAGTCGGTCCTGATGTACTACTACTACTAGGGGTCGGTCCAGAGTCGGTCCTGATGTACTACTACTACTACTAGGGGTCGGTCCAGAGTCGGTCCTGATGTACTACTACTACTAGGGGTCGGTCCAGAGTCGGTCCTGATGTACTACTACTACTACTAGGGGTCGGTCCAGAGTCGGTCCTGATGTACTACCACTACTAGGGGTCGGTCCAGAGTCGGTCCTGATGTACTACCACTACTAGGGGTCGGTCCAGAGTCGGTCCTGATGTACTACTACTACTAGGGGTCGGTCCAGAGTCGGTCCTGATGTACTACTACTACTAGGGGTCGGTCCAGAGTCGGTCCTGATGTACTACCACTACTAGGGGTCGGTCCAGAGTCGGTCCTGATGTACTACCACTACTCGGGGTCGGTCCAGAGTCCTGATGTACTTCTGCTCGACGGCCACAGAGCTGGGAGGTAGCTGATTCAATAATAAGAGTATAAATATAAGAGTAATCCAGGAATCGGCCCACTGTGGGCTCCGTAAACCAGGACATGTGGCGCAGTGTGAAAAGGCAGCTGAAGACTGAATTCTGGCAGAATCTGAGGACGACAGTGAGCATTGGCTTCAGCCCCGGGTAGAAGCACACCGACCCAACTCGCCGGATTTACCCAACGACTCAGCTACGCGGTTGGTCGGCCGAGTGTTGGCGCGTCCTCATTGGCTGCTGCTCTTGAAACAGTGTCAATGAGGCCGTCCAGCAGTATCGACTCGACCACTGAGTATTTCTATGTACTCGGTTTGGACTGACCACGTCTTTACGGGCAGACATGTTCAGATGTTTAAAACCATCAAGGAACAAATCTTAGTAAAATACATTCATGAAACATGCTCAATAGTATTCACAAACAAAAACATTATATTTTACATTTACCTTATTATTACCTTATTTTACCTTAACTTAATCAAGACCTTAAATTCTTGATCTTAATCAAACATAATCCATAACGAGCATTAAAAATGCACACAAACCTACATAGAAATCAAATCCGTTATGAAAAGACATTTCCATTGTCTTCTGAAGAGTACTGCTATAATCAAAGAGATACAGGTCTGACAGAGCAGAACCGACCGAACCAACAGAACCGACCAAACCAACCGAACCGACAGATCCGACTGAACTGACAGAACCGACACAACCGACAGAACCGACCGAACCGACACAACCGACTGAACTGACCGAACCGACAGAACCGACTGAACCGACAGAACCAACCGAACCGACAGAACCGACCGAACCGACCGAACCGACACAACCGACAGATCCGACCGAACCGACCGAACCGACAGATCCGACTGAACAGACCGAACCGACAGATCCGACCGAACCGACACAACCGACAGATCCGACCGAATCGACCGAACCGACAGATCCGACCGAACCGACAGAACCGACCGAACCGACAGAACCGATCGGCGCTCTGGAAGCAGCACTCTGTACAGCCAGTAGAACCCAGTTAAAGTTCACTCATCGTCGGCCTGCAGAGGCAGCACTCTCTCTCTTGATGTCTGCGTTTTAAACACGGTTAAATATTGAATTATTGACACACTAACAACAAGCCGACAGTGGGCTCAGCAGTCCCTCCAGCCTGCTGAATCAGATATATAACTCCTCATTTCAGCTTCCTCGCTTTCTTCTCCTCGTCCGCTGGAATAAGGACTGAATAAAAACAGGACATCTGACAGTAGTTCAGTTGAAACTTTCCCGCCACGCAGCGCTCCGTTGCTCGTGGCCAGAGCTTCCTACTCTAACCGGGTCGGTTGTCCTGGATGTAGACGAGGACGTTAAGGTGATTCCTGCCACTTTGAGCTGAAGCATCGACGCCTGCAGTTCTGTACGTGGTGATCACATCTCACTGCCTACAAGTCATCAGCATTAAAACAAACCCAGGCTGCTCGTTGGACTAGTCCGTTCAGTACCGTGGAAACAGTGGACTAATAAAACACTCTGCAGCAGGCTGAAATATCCACATCTAGTCCTGATGAACTTCCACCGAAGAGATCGGTACGAATGTTAGATGAATCGGTTTCGTTCCCCGTATGGCGTATCTCTGCCTGTGCTGCTCTGGGAACGAGCACGGCGAGCTATACTCCGTCTGTTCCAGTAGATATCATAAAACACGTGTTTGTGTTTAAAAAGCTGGCTACGAACAGAAATATCAGGTTCTACTAACTCGTCTTTTAGCAGACGTACCCGTCTGGCTAGGCCTCCCGTCTGATGTGGACTCGGTGGGTTATCATCATGTGCTTATTTAACGCTCTCACTGCTACGCCATGCGCCACGTTAGGTGGAGGCTCGCATCCAGTGAGGACAGGTGTGAGCTACATACATCCCACCGCTACACCTGTCGGTGTTGTACATTCTCTCTAGATATTAACTGAACTGCACCTACAGCTGTAACCTGTTAACACAGACTGGAATAAAAACACAACTCAACAGCTGGTATGGGCGGTAGCCAACAGTACTCGACCTTAGTGGGATTCATAACAGATACCTGATACTGATAGTATTATATATATAGTATTATATATAACTGATACTGTAGTATTACTGATACTGCCAGTGGCACTGATACTGTAGTGGTACTGATACTGCCAGTGGCACTGATACTGTAGTGGTACTGATACTGCCAGTGGCACTGATACTGTAGTATTACTGATACTGCCAGTGGCACTGATACTGTAGTGGTACTGATACTGCCAGTGGCACTGATACTGCCAGTGGCAATGATACTGTAGTATTACTGATACTGCCAGTGGCACTGATACTGTAGTATTACTGATACTGCCAGTGGCACTGATACTGTAGTGGTACTGATACTGCCAGTGGCACTGATACTGTAGTATTACTGATACTGCCAGTGGCACTGATACTGTAGTGGCACTGATACTGTAGTGGTACTGGTACTGTAGTGGTACTGATACTGTAGTGGCACTGATACTGTAGTGGTACTGATACTGATGTGGTACTGATACTGTAGTGGTACTGGTACTGTAGTGGCACTGGTACTGTAGTGGCACTGATACTGTAGTGGTACTGATACTGTAGTGGTACTGAGACTGTAGTGGTACTGATACTGTAGTGGCACTGGTACTGTAGTGGCACTGATACTGCCAGTGGTACTGATACTGTAGTGGCACTGATACTGTAGTGGTACTGATGCTGCCAGTGGTACTGATACTGTAGTGGTACTGATACTGTAGTGGCACTGATACTGATGTGGTACTGATACTGTAGTGGTACTGATACTGTAGTGGTACTGGTACTGTAGTGGCACTGATACTGATGTGGTACTGATACTGTAGTGGTACTGATACTGTAGTGGCACTGGTACTGTAGTGGCACTGATACTGTAGTGGTACTGGTACTGTAGTGGTACTGGTACTGTAGTGGTACCGGTACTGTAGTGGTACTGGTACTGTAGTGGCACTGATACTGTAGTGGTACCGGTACTGTAGTGGTACCGGTACTGTAGTGGCACCGATACTGTAGTGGTACCGATACTGTAGTGGTACCGGTACTGTAGTGGCACTGATACTGTAGTGGTACTGATGCTGTAGTGGTACTGGTACTGTAGTGGCACTGATACTGTAGTGGTACCGATGCTGTAGTGGTACTGGTACTGTAGTGGTACCGATACTGTAGTGGTACCGATGCTGTAGTGGTACTGGTACTGTAGTGGTACAGGTACTGTAGTGGTACTGATGCTGTAGTGGTACTGATACTGTAGTGGTACTGGTACTGTAGTGGTACTGGTACTGTAGTGGTACAGGTACTGTAGTGGTACTGATACTGTAGTGGTACTGGTACTGTAGTGGCACTGATACTGTAGTGGTACCGATGCTGTAGTGGTACTGGTACTGTAGTGGTACCGATACTGTAGTGGTACAGGTACTGTAGTGGTACAGGTACTGTAGTGGTACTGGTACTGTAGTGGTACTGGTACTGTAGTGGTACTGGTACTGTAGTGATACTGGTACTGTAGTGGTACTGGTACTGTAGTGGTACAGGTACTGTAGTGGTACTGTATAGAGAGTAGATATCCTGTATGGTGTGGTTGCTACTGAAATGTGTTCCCTTCACAATAAAGTGCTCTTGCTGCCAGCTGCTCCCCTGCTGTGGACTAATTGGACTAATTTTGCTCCCAGTTTCCAGGGTCTCTTTAGAGGACCTTCATGCCCTCCTGCTCCTCTGATTGTGCCCCATGAGTCGAGCATATTGTGCTGTTTGAGCAACCAAATGCAAATGTCTTGTTCAGAGCGGAAAAAACGCTCCAATCTGTTTTGATGCATATTTTAAAAGCCTGCATGGCAGCACACGCTGATGTAAGGGATGAAGTGAGGGATGCCAGAGAGGACGGGTTTGGGGAAAGTAATCCATTTCGTATGCATTCCTTTCAACCAGAAGTACTGCTGTGTACTGTAAGAGGTCACAGGGGACAATACACAGTACAATACAGTTTTTATTACCTGCTGAATGACTTGCAGGCACATTCTCTGACTTTACTGAATGCTTTACTTTATGGTGCTAAAATCTTTTCTTTCAAATCAAACGACGGTTAAATGAAAATACAGTTTTCAATTTCTGCTTGTTGGAGAAGTAAAAATAAGTAAATGAGCTCTTTACAGGCAGCATTAACAATGGAGACATCATCACCATTAACAGATAGATTCTTCATTCACAGTTGATCAGTATTGATAGGTTCACATTTCACACTGTACACTGTCTTTTTAAACCTAATTATAGTGGTGTTGTTGCCTAAACCTAAAAAAGTCTGGCGAAGGGTCAGTGTGTGACAAGTTGGGAGGACAACATGCTGAAACGTCTCATCAGCTAGTTGATGGATTGCCATCAAATGTGGAGCAGACATTTGTCCTCGTTGATTGATCTGATCTGTCCAGTACCTCATTTACCGATCAAATACCTTTTCAACCAATGACGTTGTCACCAGCCTCAGCGCTGATCCTGGTTAATGCTAGCGAGGAAATGTTAGCGTGGAAGACTAAGATGGTGGACATGGTTAACAGTATACCCGTCTATTGCCTAGCATTAGCATGTCAGCATGTTAGCATGGAAATGTTAGCATTTAGCTCAGGGCTTTTAGTGTGTATGTTGAGTTTTAGTTTTTACTACATTTCTATGAAAATCCGATGAGTTTTATTGATCCAGATAACGTAGCAAACACAAACGTCTGTCAGATTGTGAACAGATGTGTTGACACAGCTCACTGATATCACACAGCAGCTACGGTGCATTACGGTGCATTACGGTACATTACGGTGCATTACGATGCATTACAGTACATTACGGTGCATTACGGTGCATTACGGTACATTACGGTGCATTACGGTACATTACGGTGCATTACGGTGCATTACGGTGCATTACGGTGCATTACGGTACATTACAGTACATTACGGTGCATTACGGTGCATTACGGTACATTACGGTACATTACGGTGCATTATGGTACAGTACGGTACATTACAGTAGGGAAGAGTTGTCTCATTGCTTTTTAACTGAACCAAACACCTCCCTCATCTCCCCTGAAGGAGGCGCAGCTTGCTGAGAGAATGAGACAGTGATCTTTCCTAGAAATGCCTTCTATCGTCACGTTGTGTGAGTCGCTGAAAGCTTATCGGTAGAGCCGTCTGTTGCTGCAGAGATCCATATATCCATATGGATTTACAGGAGGACCCACTCAGTCTCTATTGATTTCTGGAAGTGCCCACTTCAATCCAGTCTGCCGCCAAGCTGTGATCCAGACGTATATCACCCTCCCATCATTTACTGTCGGCCTGAGTGCTCACACTGAACAGGAAGAGGAGGCATGGCGTCACCGTACAGACCATCACACCACCACGACGAGAGAGGAGTGGGAGAGAGAGGGAGTGGGAGACAGAGGAGTGGGAGAGAGGGGAGTGGGAGAGAGAGGAGTGGGAGACAGAGGAGCGGGAGAGAGAGGAGTGGGAGAGAGAGGAGTGGGAGAGAGGGCAGTGGGAGACAGAGGAGTGGGAGAGAGAGGAGCGGGAGACAGAGGAGTGGGAGACAGAGGAGTGGGAGAGAGAGGAGCGGGAGACAGAGGAGTGGGAGAGAGAGGAGCGGGAGAGAGAGGAGTGGGAGAGAGAGGAGTGGGAGACAGAGGAGCGGGAGAGAGAGGAGTGGGAGACAGAGGAGTGGGAGAGAGAGGAGTGGGAGAGAGAGGAGTGGGAGACAGAGGAGCGGGAGAGAGAGGAGTGGGAGAGAGAGGAGTGGGAGAGAGAGGAGTGGGAGACAGAGGAGTGGGAGAGAGAGGAGTGGGAGACAGAGGAGCGGGAGAGAGAGGAGTGGGAGACAGAGGAGCGGGAGAGAGAGGAGTGGGAGAGAGAGGAGTGGGAGAGAGAGGAGTGGGAGACAGAGGAGCGGGAGAGAGAGGAGTGGGAGAGAGAGGAGCGAGAGAGAGAGGAGTGGGAGAGAGAGGAGTGGGAGACAGAGGAGCGGGAGAGAGAGGAGGGGGAGAGAGAGGAGTGGGAGACGGAGGAGCGGGAGAGAGAGGAGTGGGAGAGAGAGGAGTGGGAGAGAGAGGAGTGGGAGACAGAGGAGGGGAGACGGAGGAGGAGAGAGAGAGGAGCGGGAGAGAGAGGAGTGGGAGACAGAGGAGGGGAGAGAGAGGAGTGGGAGAGAGAGGAGTGGGAGACAGAGGAGGGGAGAGAGAGGAGTGGGAGAGAGAGGAGCGAGAGAGAGAGGAGTGGGAGACAGAGGAGCGGGAGAGAGAGGAGGGGAGAGAGAGGAGCGGGAGACAGAGGAGTGGGAGAGAGAGGAGTGGGAGAGAGAGGAGTGGGAGACAGAGGAGCGGGAGAGAGAGGAGTGGGAGAGAGAGGAGTGGGAGACAGAGGAGTGGGAGAGAGAGGAGTGGGAGACAGAGGAGCGGGAGAGAGAGGAGTGGGAGACAGAGGAGTGGGAGAGAGAGGAGTGGGAGACAGAGGAGCGGGAGAGAGAGGAGTGGGAGACAGAGGAGTGGGAGAGAGAGGAGTGGGAGAGAGAGGAGTGGGAGACAGAGGAGCGGGAGAGAGAGGAGTGGGAGAGAGAGGAGTGGGAGAGAGAGGAGTGGGAGACAGAGGAGTGGGAGAGAGAGGAGTGGGAGACAGAGGAGCGGGAGAGAGAGGAGTGGGAGACAGAGGAGCGGGAGAGAGAGGAGTGGGAGAGAGAGGAGTGGGAGAGAGAGGAGTGGGAGACAGAGGAGCGGGAGAGAGAGGAGTGGGAGAGAGAGGAGCGAGAGAGAGAGGAGTGGGAGAGAGAGGAGTGGGAGACAGAGGAGCGGGAGAGAGAGGAGTGGGAGAGAGAGGAGTGGGAGACAGAGGAGCGGGAGAGAGAGGAGTGGGAGAGAGAGGAGTGGGAGAGAGAGGAGTGGGAGACAGAGGAGCGGGAGACGGAGGAGCGAGAGAGAGAGGAGCGGGAGAGAGAGGAGTGGGAGACAGAGGAGCGGGAGAGAGAGGAGTGGGAGAGAGAGGAGTGGGAGACAGAGGAGCGGGAGAGAGAGGAGTGGGAGAGAGAGGAGCGAGAGAGAGAGGAGTGGGAGACAGAGGAGCGGGAGAGAGAGGAGTGGGAGAGAGAGGAGCGGGAGACAGAGGAGTGGGAGAGAGAGGAGTGGGAGAGAGAGAAGTGGGAGAAAGAGGAGCGGGAGAGAGAGAAGCGGGAGAGAGAGGAGTGGGAGACAGAGGAGTGGGAGAGAGAGGAGTGGGAGAAAGAGGAGCGGGAGAGAGAGAAGCGGGAGAGAGAGGAGTGGGAGACAGAGGAGCGGGAGAGAGAGGAGTTGGAGAGAGAGGAATGGGAGAGAGAGGAGTGGGAGAGAGAGGAGTGGGAGAGAGAGGAGTGGGAGAAAGGAGTGGGAGAGAGAGGAATGGGAGAGAGAGGAGTGGGAGAGAGAGAAGCGGGAGAGAGAGGAGTGGGAGACAGAGGAGCGGGAGAGAGAGGAGCGGGAGACAGAGGAGTGGGAGAGAGAGGAGTGGGAGAAAGGAGTGGGAGAAAGAGGAGTTGGAGAGAGAGGAATGGGAGAGAGAGGAGTGGGAGAAAGAGGAGTTGGAGAAAGAGGAGTGGGAGAGAGAGGAGTGGGAGACCTCGTTATTCTGCTCAATACACAACAAGGTTGTCAGAGTCAGTGAGTTTGGTTTAGCCAATCAGCTTGCAGGAAACTGCAGGTAGGAGTTTCAGTGCCCAGGTGAAGCTTCTCTGGTTTGTTCTTCAGGAGTAACACTGAACTGCATTGTCAGATATATTTCTAACATGACGCCACCCAGCAGCATCTTTCACTTCCTGTAATGTTGGCAGAGAAACCAGATACTGTAATAAGATGGACAGTGTCACCGGTTCAGCCCTCCGGTTTAACTGTTGGTCATCACAGCGCTGTATTCTAGTTGTCTTTATACATTCACTCTTGATTCATATTTGACCAGAGCTGATCACTTTAACAGTTTGATCAGAGGTCAAGAGTTTCACCAGCAGCGACTGATGCTGCCCAGAGACTGCCCAGCTCTGATTGGTTGTTTTTGTTTGGGCGTGGTGAAATCTTGCATTTTAATGTCGCTGTTTTCCAGCAGTACGACTGCTGCCTGAGTCACACCGCTGGCGCCCTGTTAAAGTGTCTTTAACAGACAGAAAAAGCAGACAGAGTCATGATACCACATCTGAAAGTGCTGACGCATCTCACCTCTGGTCTGTGTGTGTGTGTGTGTGTGTGTGTGTGTGTGTGTGTGTGTGTGTGTCCTCTGGTTACACTGTAAGTATAAATCTGACATGTCCAGGTGTGATCCATTGAACACATTTTCCATACCTGGGGTGGGGGGGCACAGACCACACTGCTGGATTAAATGAATCCTGTGTGAAGTTTTTCACAAGGCTGCAGCAGAAGCAGCAGCAGCACAAACTAGTGTCTGTTACTGAGTGGAGGTGCAGATGGCCGTCACTATTTGTCCCAGCTCGAAGCAAACAATTTGTGTTCAAGCATACTGGTGGTAGTACAATCAAACATACTCCAAGCAATTGAAAAAGCACTTTTTACAAGACATGGCTTGCTGTGATATGAAAAGAAGCTGTTGTGTGGTTTGAAGGGGCTTGCAGTCAAAGGCAAATGAAGTGCTTGCGTCTTCCTTTGGCCTCTTAAAGGCTTTGGAGGGCGACAATGTTCACAGGGCTTGCACAGCAAATTAGATTCGCTCCACAAAAACAAATTCTTTCAAATCCATCGGTTGTGAGTAGGTGTCTGGTTGTGTTACAAGTGCAAAGCCTGCTGGGATAGGTTCCTGTGAAGCAGCAGCCACAGGACGTGTTTCAATATGGGGCTGATGAGCAACTTGAAAGTACTCGGAGGAGGCACGCCGGTCTAAATGAGCGTTTTTACATCCGTGCACTGTGGCTGGCAAACTGGGCTCACGTCCCATCAAGGTCTCCATCAGTTTGAGCTGTTTATGTGCATCTTTAAAAACACACGCCAGGTAGGTGATGTCAGTAATCAGTGGGCAGCCATGCTTTCACTCCTACAAAATAAGAGCTGAATGCAAACAGGATGTTTTAGATGTTTTCTGTGACAACATTCAGTTTCTCTGACCTGATGTGCTTGACTGTGCTCATACTGTGTACTGTACTGTATGTTGTGGTGAGTCTTTGGCTGAATTGAGGTCAGTGTCATTACAAAAAGGCTGGATGCATCCGTTATGCTGAGTCCCTACCGAAGGTCTGGCGCTGAGTCATTGTGACAGCCCTCAAGATATTCCTAATAAAGGAATATCTTATCTTATTTCCCCTCCACAGCAACAGGCCTGCACTTGTCAATAAAGTAGACTCTGTCCTCAGAGGACATCTCCATCGCCTCTTTGTTAACTGCTTTAGTGTTAAACCTGGATTATTTGACACAGTCCAGTGGAGAATGTCACCAGTAAGCCTGGCGGTCAGAGACGTCGTTTAGAGCTCATCTGTCATTATCCTGGATTTTGCTCTCATCTCGGTTTAGGTTTTTTTTCTTGTTTTTCCAGTTGCATTGTACAACTTGCTCTAAAACTGTCCTCCAACACTTCATCTCTCCATCTGTCAATCAAAACTCAGCTGAGCCGCTGAACTCTTAGCGTTATCTCTCGTTACCGTTAGCTAGCAGGCAGCTGATATGCAGCGGGCGGTCGGCTTTTACCAATTTGTAAATGACATGAAAATCAAACAGAAATATCCAGCAGAAAAATATTTCTGTTTGGACATGAAGACGAGCTGCAGATAGCAGCTGTGTTTCAGCAGGACCTCAGTGACTTCAGTATCCTGGTTGCAGATCACATTACATCATTATTGATTACCATTCGGATGTTCACTGACTGAGTGACAGAGATGAAACTTGTGCTTACAACCATCTCTTGGAAGTTGCATTAATATTCATTAATTTGCTACAGCAGATTTCTTTTGAAGGAAGTATAATGGCAATCTGATAATATACAAGATTTCTCTAAGAAAGTTTTTATTAGAAATGGGAAAAATCATGTTTTTAATGCTACAATTGTTGATGTATTGATCAGATGCTAGGTGACAGAACATTTTGTACAGTGTTTGTTAAACCTAGTTCACATGACTTTAGCAATAAGTTCCTCGTGGAGTGGTATGTTCCTCAGAGCAGGAGAGGGCAGATAGTCCTTTGGTCAATTAAGGCCAAACTGGCTGTTTGACTGTTGTGTGCCTCCATTGAACTGTAACGGTACATTTCTATAGTGTATGGTGTATGTAGTTATCAGGTTTAGGTCATTCTTGTTCCCCTTCATTTCTGTTACCGCTGGTCATGCGGTAACTGTTACCGCTGGTCATGCGGTAACTGTTACCGCTGGTCATACGGTAGCTGTTACCGCTGGTCATACGGTAGCTGTTACAGCTGGTCATGCGGTAGCTGTTACAGCTGGTCATGCGGTAGCTGTTACAGCTGGTCATACGGTAGCTGTTACCGCTGGTCATACGGTAGCTGTTACCGCTGGTCATACGGTAGCTGTTACAGCTGGTCATACGGTAACTGTTACCGCTGGTCATACGGTAGCTGTTACCGCTGGTCATACGGTAACTGTCACCGCTGGTCATACGGTAGCTGTTACAGCTGGTCATACGGTAGCTGTCACCGCTGGTCATACGGTAGCTGTTACCGCTGGTCATACGGTAGCTGTTACCGCTAGTCATGTGGTAGCTGTTACCGCTGGTCATACGGTAGCTGTTACAGCTGGTCATACGGTAGCTGTTACCGCTGGTCATACGGTAGCTGTTACAGCTGGTCATACGGTAGCTGTTACCGCTAGTCATGCGGTAGCTGTTACTGCTGGTCATACGGTAGCTGTTCCAGCTGGTCATACGGTAGCTGTTACCGCTAGTCATGCGGTAGCTGTTACCGCTGGTCATACGGTAGCTGTTCCAGCTGGTCATACGGTAGCTGTTACAGCTGGTCATACGGTAGCTGTTACAGCTGGTCATGCGGTAGCTGTTCCGCTGGTCATGCGGTAGCTGTTACAGCTGGTCATGCGGTAGCTGTTACAGCTGGTCATACGGTAGCTGTTACAGCTGGTCATACGGTAGCTGTTACCGCTGGTCATACGGTAGCTGTTACAGCTGGTCATGCGGTAGCTGTTACCGCTGGTCATACGGTAGCTGTTACAGCTGGTCATACGGTAGCTGTCACCGCTGGTCATACGGTAGCTGTTACCGCTGGTCATACGGTAGCTGTTACCGCTAGTCATGCGGTAGCTGTTACCGCTGGTCATACGGTAGCTGTTACAGCTGGTCATACGGTAGCTGTTACCGCTGGTCATACGGTAGCTGTTACAGCTGGTCATACGGTAGCTGTTACCGCTAGTCATGCGGTAGCTGTTACTGCTGGTCATACGGTAGCTGTTCCAGCTGGTCATACGGTAGCTGTTACCGCTAGTCATGCGGTAGCTGTTACCGCTGGTCATACGGTAGCTGTTCCAGCTGGTCATACGGTAGCTGTTACAGCTGGTCATACGGTAGCTGTTACAGCTGGTCATACGGTAGCTGTTACCGCTGGTCATGCGGTAGCTGTTACAGCTGGTCATGCGGTAGCTGTTACCGCTGGTCATACGGTAGCTGTTACAGCTGGTCATACGGTAGCTGTTACCGCTGGTCATACGGTAGCTGTTACAGCTGGTCATACGGTAACTGTTACAGCTGGTCATACGGTAACTGTTACAGCTGGTCATACGGTAGCTGTTACAGCTGGTCATACGGTAGCTGTTACCGCTGGTCATACGGTAACTGTCTACCGCTGGTCATGCGGTAACTGTTTCCGCTGGTCATGCGGTAGCTGTTACCGCTGGTCATGCGGTAGCTGTTACCGCTGGTCATACGGTAGCTGTTACCGCTGGTCATACGGTAGCTGTTACCGCTGGTCATACGGTAGCTGTTACCGCTGGTTATGCTAATTAGGCCCACTGAAGAGCCACTGAGTGTCTGCTATGCTAGCTTCCACCTGTGCAGAGCCTCCTCAGGGTTACTGCAGCCAGTGCACCTCCTCCTGTCATTACCCCGTTGTCTTGTATGCCTGTTGTGTTGCTGTTTTCATATTCAGTCTTTAAGTTTAGTCAGGTAATGTGGCCAGATGTGAGGTTTTCTCTGATGTACAATGTGTAATCACAAAAGCCTGTGTGTGGTATATCTACCTAAATATCCTATTGGTTCATTGTTGTGCACTCTAAAAAATAATACACTGGCTCAACAGACATTGTGGTGATATTATTATATTATATTATTATAAGTTGTCAAATTACTATTTAAGATACTCTTACTGGGCTGCACAGAGCTGATTTAAAAAAAAAAGGTTACCTTGGGCATGTTAGCGGATTTGTTTCCACCTCTGCAGAAATAGATCAGATTGGTTACCAGAATTAGTTCTTTGTAATGAGACCATGAAAATCCCTTTAAGCTGCCGTACATTCGTGCTCCATCCTTTTCCTCCGTCCTACTGAAGCGATTCTTTCAGCCCTCAGAAAACAGGTTGTGTTTGATAACCACACAGCGTAGTTTGCACTCGTTAAAGTGTGAATAGAGCTGAGGGGAGTTCGTCACTGCGTTTCTCCAGTGTAACATCAGCTAGCTGTCAGCTTTTGTGGTGGGCCTGGGTGAAAACTGTTGGAGACGAATGAAATTATGTTTCTTCAAAAAGCAGCGTGTTCAGACTGAACCCACCTCTGTCTGTGTCCACAGAGGCCCCTCAGACGGACGGCGAAGACGCTGTGGCCTCGTCGGACTCTGCTTCCTCGCTGTTCGACCGCTGGGGTCAGGACCTGGGTCCGGAGAGTCGACGGGTCGCCCTCAGGAAGTTCCGTTACTATGGTTACAATGGCTACCTTAGCGACCGCATCTCCCTCACCCGGTCGATCCCAGATTTACGGCCGGACGGGTCAGTTGATGGTGTTACAGTAGATGTTGTTGCCGTAGAAACATCAGAGAAAGCCTCTGATTGTCTCTGTTCTTGTCCCCCAGGTGCAGAAACATGTCATATTCATCAGACCTTCCTCAGCTCAGTGTCATCTTCATCTTCGTCAACGAGGCCCTGTCGGTGTTGCTGCGCTCCGTCCACACAGCCATCCAGAGGACGCCGTCATACCTGCTCAAAGAGATCATACTGGTGGACGACCACAGCGACAGCCGTAAGAATCATAAAATTTCCTCATGAGTTATATGTTGATGCAGCCCAGTTTAGAGACGTGGACCAGAGCTCACACTCATTTATACCTCCATCCGTCCACTGGGAAAATTGTGACATTCCCATGTTCTGAATGTGGACTGCTGTTACTCATTTTAAACTCTAGTTGGCAGTATTGCTCCTGTAATAGAAGATGAGGCCTTATACAGTCTGCCCTTTGGCTTTGGACTCTTCATATGGACAAACTACCGGTACATGTCTGATCACATGATCCGACAGGAGGTCAGTGATGCGAGGCGCACGGTTCACGCCAGCAGCAGACAGTGAAGGTGATCTGGTGACGGTCTATTAACATCATATCAGCAACATAACTACACTTTCAATGTCTGTATCTGTAGGAAATGTCACAGACATGAAAAAAGTGTGTATGTAAGTATTGTATGTATTTTTAAATCAACACCTCCTGCTTTCATTTCAAAATTAAACCCCTCAAACATTTTTTTTCTGGGCAGAACTCCTTCATTTGTTAACACGAGGCTTTTATTCTGAAATATGTGCAGGACAGTGGTGTAGGACATGCAGTACTTTGCAGGGCTCTGTGAATGAATATAGTACAGGGCATTAATTGAGCATTATTACTATTATATAGAAATTACCACATGTTTCTTGACCTTTCCCTGTCTAAAGTAAATATAAATAACATTCATAATGACATGATATGGTCATTATCAGGGTCAAACTGAAGCAATGCAGCCGGTGTGAACAACCGACGCGTGACAACGTCGTGAGGTAACGCAACCGCCACGCGCTCATCAGGCGCTCAAGGCTTTCTAGTCGCCATGGAAACAGTAAACAGTGACCGTCGCCTAGATGCAAGCCAGACGCAGCCATCAAAAGAGCCACTTCTGGCTCGCGAGCCAGAGGTTCCCGACCCCAGCTGTAGAATGTACACACATCCGATCATAAGGTGCTCTATATTATATTATATTATATTATATTATACTATCCATCCATCCATCCTCAACCGCTTATCCTGTTAGGGGTCGCGGGGGGGCTGGAGCCGATCCCAGCTGGCATTGGGCGAAGGTGGGTTCACCTGGACAGGTCGCCAGTCCATCACAGGACACATAGAGACAGACAACCGACAACCATTCACACACATGCACACCTACAGGCAATTTAGAGTCATCAATTAACCTACACAGCATGGGAGGAAGCCGGAGTACCCGGAGAGAACCCATGCTTACACGGGGAGAACATGCAAACTATATATATATATATAGTTTGCATGTTCTCCCCGTATAGTATAATATAATATAGTATAATATATATATTATACTATATTATATTATATTACTCTATATTATATTATATTATATTATATTATATTATATTATATTATATTACACTATATTATATTATATTATACAATATTATATTATATTACACTATATTATACTATATTATATTATATTATATTATATTATATTACACTATATTATACTATATTATATTATATTATACAATATTATATTATATTATACTATATTATATTATACTATATTATATTATACAATATTATATTATATTACACTATATTATATTATACTATATTATATTATATTACACTATATTATACTATATTATATTATATTATATTAAGAAGAAGAAGAAGAAGAAGAAGAAGATATTCCTTTATTAGTCCCACGAGGGGAAATTCAATATTTTCACTCTGTTGTTAACTTATACACGGTACATGCAGACCTGAACACACACATGCACAAACATGCAACAATGGAGAGATGTCAGAGTGATGGGGCTGCTCCTGACAAGCGCCCCGAGCAGTTGGGGGTTTGGTGCCTTGCTCAGGGGCACCTCGGCAGTGCCCAAGAGGTAAACTGGCACCTCTCCAGCTACCAGTTCACACTCAGTTCTTGGTCCATGACGGGACTTGAACCGGTGACCCTCCGGTTCCCAAGCCAACTCCCTACAGACTGAGCTACTGCCGCCCCAATATATTATATATATATAATATTATATTACACTATATTATATTATACTATATTATACTATATTATATTACACTATATTATACTATATTATATTATATTATATTACACTATATTATATTATATTATATTATATTATATTACACTATATTATACTATATTATATTATATTATATTATATTACACTATATTATACTATATTATATTATATTACACTATATTATACTATATTATATTATATTACACTATATTATACTATATTATATTATATTATATTATATTACACTATATTATACTATATTATATTATATTATATTATATTACACTATATTATATTATATTATATTATACTATATTATATTATATTATACAATATTATATTATATTACACTATATTATATTATACTATATTATATTATATAATATTATATTACACTATATTATATTATATTATATTATATTATATTATATTACACTATATTATACTATATTATATTATACAATATTATATTATATTACACTATATTATACTATATTATATTATATTATACTATATTATATTACACTATATTATACTATATTATATTATATTATATTACACTATATTATACTATATTATATTATATTATACTATATTATATTACACTATATTATACTATATTATATTATATTATATTACACTATATTATACTATATTATATTATATTATATTATATTATATTACACTATATTATACTATATTATATTATACAATATTATATTATATTACACTATATTATATTATACTATATTATATTATATAATATTATATTATATTATATTATATTACACTATATTATATTATATTATATTATATAAAGATCACTCTGCATGGCCGCCTCTGCCATCAGGAATGAATGAGTGTAAATAGGTGAATGTTGACGTGTAGAGAAAAACGCTTTGAATGGTCAGAAGAACATAAAAGTGCTGAAAGGTTACCATTGAAATACATTAATATGAAACAATCACTGTTAAGTTTATGCAACACAATGAATTAATGTTGTAAATGAGAAGCTGATCTCTCTCCATGCCCATAACAAATAGAAATGGTCGGAAACGTTGAAGCTGCTGTATCAGTGTTGTATGAACACAGATTAAAACTTATTGCCGCTGTCGCAGGCAAGGCCTGTGTGTGAATTATCGGTTATAAGACTGGTATTAATAATTGCATCACGTACTGTGGAACATATTTCAGTCAAATCTATAATCACCACTATGAGAAGTCTGTCTGTGCTACAGCTGCCTCTGTTCTCCAATAATACAGTACATTACCAGAGTTCAGCTACTGTAGCTGCACAGGGATGAATGCTGATTAGTGGAGCAACCGGGGAGATAAATAGATTCAACATTTACCTCCTAATACATTACAACTGTTTGAGTTAACTGCTCTCTGGGAAATATAATGAAATTTAATACCTTTGCTTTGCTGTGATTAACAGTTGCATGGTGGTAATTTGTGATGAGTGTAATTGGTGGAAGATAACTGCACCATCATTACTGTAGCTTAGTACAGGGTGTGAGGGTCAACTGAGATCACAGTCCTCTGTAAAACTACTGGACCACTGAAGCCGACTCCTTTATTTCCTTTAACACTGGAAACATCTGGGTTTGACGTCAGCGGATCAATCAGAGACCAGAGATCAGGATTTCAGCTTCTGTTTCAGGTATTTCCATCTAGATCTGCTCCACTACTCAGCAGATAGCACCGTCTGTCTGACTGAACTAAATTACTGGATCATGTGACTGACAGGTGTTTTGTTGCCCAGGTGTGTCCTGTTACATTGATTACCCTCTGAGCCACAGAAGGTAGAGGGAAGTGATCAATAAATGCTGTCTCGTCAGTGACCCCCACGCTACGGCAGGTCTGTCTGGGGTCCGTCTGTGCAGGCTGTGTGGATCTTGAGGGGAAGTTTGCTGCCATACAAGTAAAACTTCCCTCGGTCCCAGTAGATCTAATTGTGGCTGATCTGCTGTTTGAGATCCAGCTGGGATTATGGCTTCCTTTTCTTTAGAGCTGGTGTTGCTTAGCTGTCTACGGTAGCTCCACTGACTGATCTTTAGCTCTTATATTCCCTCTTTATGCCTAAAAGGAGGGAGACATCCTCCTCCACTAGTCGGCAAAATGAGTTTGTTGGTGCGTTTCTATTTCTAGGGGGATAAAGGTGCTTTTACCTGTAAAGGGTCCAGTGGAGAGTCTTGTTTTTCAGTTTTTCAGTGACTTAAAGGCCGTTGATCTCCTCCACGTTTCCCAGCACCAATACAAGTGAATGAACTACTAGATTATTTATCAATCGACTACATGAACATGTATGACAAAATACTGCTACAAATGAAATATGTGCTCACACAAGAAGGTATGGCCTTACGGTGATTACTCATGTGTACTTCAACTCAGTAGTTACAGTAAAATCAGTGAGTAAAATATGTATATCCACTGAAACAAAGTGTGATGTTTTCTGTAAATGTCTCACCGTCTAGTTCACATGTAAATATCATCATCTCGTCAAAAGAAAAGTAGAAATGCTCATTACATAAACTTTCATTCTAGTGACCTATTCGTTCAATGCAATTTGAGCTTCATCACCACCTGCTCTGTCTTGGAGTCAGTCTAATACGATTTGCATGATTGGCGCTTCTATTTTAACTTGTGCAGCTTTTATAGTTTTTACGGTAGTAAGTTAGCGGCTGAGAAAATGCACGGACCAATGGCATGCCAGTTAATCCGTCCCACATGATACTACTCAGCCAATCAAGTCGGTGCATTCCAGGCGGTAAACATTGCAACTATACAGACAGACAAGAGAGGAAAGTTAGACATGAAAAGACCGTAGAGAGAAAAAGAAGACGACTGGGTCGGAGAAAGGAAGAGAACAATAAGGAACGAAAAAAGAAAAGTGGACATTGAAAATAGAGCCTTTAATTCGGGATGGACAGACTCATTTCTGTCCGTACTTCTAAACTAAACCAGTGTGTCCCATATGTTCAGAAACTGTTGCACTTATTAAAAGTACCGATGTGAAACCATCATGAGACAAAACATAAAGGTTAGAACAAACAGAGACACTCAGATCTGAATGAGATCACAGTGAGATCAGTACGTGGTCTCAGAGCCCACTGGGACCAGTCCACAGTCCCACTGTGCAGAGACGTGGGGATGGAGTAGCCAGGTGGCCTTCTAGCTACTGCGATGCTGTTCACCATCAATGTCACTGTTAGCCAGAAAAGTGTATGAATATAGAAATAAAAAGAAAAATGCCTGCACTATGACAAACCAGGCCATCATGTTGTCAACCCACCCAGCTCATTTTTACCAGCATAATTCATCCTAAAGCTTCCCAACCTGGCAGTGTTTCTGGGTGATCCAGGTATTTTGGGCATGCAGTGTCAACCAATCAGGGGCCACCATGGAAATCTGAACATATTACACACATACTGCCATCTAACAAAAATAGGCACTTGTGTTGTAGGCACCAACACAACAACAATAAAAATGTTTTTTTGTACTTGAATATGTATTTCATAGCACCCTGGTGCCGGTAATGGACCACACCACGAGGGGCCCAACAGAAGCTGAAGATGCTCCTGCTACAGGACAAGATTGAAATAGGAAGACAGTATACGCTAACGTTTTCTACGTACGTACGTTCTACGAGGAAGGGAGGGATTTCACTAAAGTGACATGTTTGTTTTAGACGGGTGAAAGGAAATGTCTGACTGCTCTCCTCCTGGCCATGACAGTCACATCCTGGGCTGGACTAACGTGGTCTTTATTACTGTTACTATGAAATAAAACCATACAGTGATGAGTTGTCGACATGAGGTCGTACTCTGGTTTTCAGATACAGTTATACTTCTTCAGATTGTGAGAAGGCATCAGTCTGCTTCCTGCTGAGGATCCTCGAACCGTCCTCCTTGTCAGACGAAGCCCATGGTGATATTTAATGGATAGAAGCAAACAGGTCTCATGTTTTTCAGCTACGTTTGAGTAAAAAGATGTTTCACTGTGTGGACCAGACTTCTGAACATTGATTGGCTAACCAGAGGTGCGCTTGATTTAATGACTTGATTTTGTTTTATGTTTGGAAGCAATCCCACTTGTACATGTAACACAATAAGGTGCTCCTCAGATAGTCCCAGCTCCAGGTTTAAATGAGCCCCTCTTTCTTCCAGGTCAGCAGCAAACTGTGGCTCATTAAAGGAAAACTGAGAGACCAGAAAATAAAGCTGCTGGTAATAATGAACAGAGGAGGGGAGGCAGCTGTGGCCTGCAGGCAGGATTACAGCGAGGACATGAAGCTGTTCGCTGCTCCACTGTGGGCAGCCGGTCGACCTGAATGTGTGAAATCATAAATGAATCACTCATGGCGAGAGGCAGCAGGAGCACAAGAAGAAACCCACGATGCCAAATCTCAGGATAGTCAAAGTGTGTCGTGTGCGTGGGTTGACTGTCTGACAGTACAACGTCCTTTTGATTTTTTTTAAATGACTCCTGTAGACCTTTCATCAGCTGTTTCCATAGCAACATAATGAATTTGTGTTAAGTTATATTTATACACATACAGATTGAACATTTCACTGCTCTTTGTTCCACCGTACCATTATGTGGAAGTTTTATTTGTGTTGGTAAGTGAATCAGTTGCTTCACATCTTTGGCCCAGACTTAAAACTCTTTTCCTCCAGGGTCAGATTCAGGTCAACATTTCAACATTTCTTTGGTTTATAGCCAAACACCTACAAAATGACAACAACAAACGTTAAACCCACTTCATCCGGCGGCCAGGAAGGACCAGTGTATATATATATATATATATATATATATATATATATATATATATATATATAGATATATACATACAGTACAGACCAAAAGTTTGGACACACCTTCTCATTCAAAGAGTTTTCTTTATTTTCATGACTATGAAAATTGTAGATTCACACTGAAGGCATCAAAACTATGAATTAACATATGTGGAAATATGTACTTAACAAAAAAGTGTAAAACAACTGAAAATACGCTTTATATTGAAGTTTCTTCAAAGTACCACCTTTTGCTCTGATTACTGCTCCACACACTCTGCATCCTCTTGATGAGCTTCAAGAGGTCGTCACCTGAAATGGTCTCCACTTCACAGGTGAGCCCTGTCAGGTTTAATCAGGGGGATTTCTGGCCTTATAAATGGGGTTGGGACCATCAGAAGTCAGGTGGAGACACAGCTGATAGTCCTGCTGAATAGACTGTTAGAATTTGGATTATGGCAGAAAAAAGCAGCTAAGTAAAGAAAAACGAGTGGCCATCATTACTTTAAGAAATGAAGGTCAGTCAGTCCCAAAAACTGGGAAAACTTTGAAAGTGTCCCCAAGTGCAGTCGCAAAAACCATGAAGCGCTACAAAGAAAGTGGCTCACATGAGGACCGCCCCAGGAAAGGAAGACCAAGAGTCACCTCTGCTGAGGAGGATCAGTTCATCCGAGTCACCGGCCTCAGAAATGGCAGGTTAACAGCAGCTCAGACTAGAGACCAGGTCAATGCCACACAGAGTTCTAGCAGCAGACACATCTCTAGAACAACTGTTAAGAGGAGACTGTGTGAATCAGGCCTTCATGGTAGAATAGCTGCTAGGAAACCACTGCTAAGGACAGGCAACAAGCAGAGAGACTTGTTTGGGCTAAAGACCACCACACATCACACTTTTTTGTTAAGTACATATTTCCACATGTGTTAATTCATAGTTTTGATGCCTTCAGTGTGAATCTACAATTTTCATAGTTATGAAAATAAAGAAAACTCTTCGAATGAGAAGTTTTGACCAAACTTTTGGTCTGTACTATATATATATATATATATATATATATATATATATATATATATATATATATATATATATAGGCACATGGCTCACTGTTTATAGACACACTTACTCCTGTCAGGTGTGACAGGTATGATCCTACTGACCAGCTTCATCGAGTAACGGGGGGACACATGGAGGTCAGACAGGTCAGACACTCCTTTAAACAAGGCCACTCTTAATAAAACCAAACCTACGTGGACGCCCAAGCATTACGTGCATATGTGATTGTTAAACATGGATAAGAGTCCGACTTACTGCCGAGAAGCCGGACACAGCTCTCACTTTGGGAGTACAGAGATCGGATGGCCCTCGGTGACCCCCTCACCCCATACTCCCACAGTATCCCAGAGGGACCCGGTTATACACCTTCTCCAAGTCCACAAAACACATGTAGACTGGATGGGCATACTCCCAGGCCCCCTCCAAGATCCTTGTGAGAGTGAAGAGCTGGTCCATTGTTCCACGGCCAGGACGAAATCCACATTGTTCCTCTTCAATCCGAGGTTCGGCTATTGGACGAACCCTCCTTTCCAACACCCTGGAGTAGACTTAACCAGGGAGACTGAGTAGTGTGACACCCCTGTAATTGGCACACACTCTCTGGTCCCCCTTTTTGAACAGGTCAACCACCACCCCAGTCTGCCACTCCTAAGCACTGTCTCTGACTTCCACACAATGTTGAAGAGACCTGCCGTCAGCCCCTCCACACCCAGAACCTTTAGCATTTCTGGGCGGATCTCGTCAATCCCGGGGCCTTTCCACTGCGGAGCTGTTTAACTTCCTCAGTGACTTCCCCCAGGGAAATTGATGATGATCCCCCATCAGCTTCCAGCTCTGCCTCTACAAGAGAGGGTGTATCAGTCGGGTTCAGGAGTTCCTCAAAGTGCTCCTTCCACCGCCCGGTTACCTCCTCAGTTGAGGTCAACAGTGTCCCATCCTTACTGTACACAGCTTGGATGGTTCCCCGTTTTACCTTCCTGAGGTGCCGGACGGTTTTCCAGAAGCATCTTGGTGCCGATTGAAAGTCCTTCTCCATGGCTGCTCCGACCTCCTCCCACACCTGCTGCTTTACCTCCTTCATGGCTTCAGAGGCTGCTGACCTTCAGGCCTGTTGGTACCTTGCAACTGTCCTCCAAGACAACATATCCCAGAAGGACTCCTTCTTCAGTCGGACAGCTTCCCTGAGCACCGGTGTCCACCACGGTGTTCGAGGGTTACCACCCCTTGAGTGGGCCACAGCTCCTCCAGACGTTCCCAATTTACCCGCACTACCCATTTGGGTTTACCAGGTCTGTCCAAAGTCTTCCTCCACCCTCTGATCCAACACACCACCAGATGGCGATCAGTTGACAGCTCTTCACTCAATTTACCTGCCTACCTATCTACCTACGAACATGGTATTTGTTATGGACAGCCCATGACAATCAGGGAGGCCATTGGTCCCAATCACGGCACCGACCCAGTAATACCTCAAGAACACATTGGTGTACCAAAGCTGGATTCAAAGGAGAGAATCACCACTTGTTTGGGTTGTGGATATACTGGATACTACTTAAGTCGACACTGTTCTAATATTATATCTAATATTATCCTGCCTCTTAACCACTTGTGAGAAAATCACGGTCTCAACAAAACTAGTATCCTGTTGAAACACGACCCCCGATATTTGGACTCAGGCCCTTTGCCCGGTGTTTCATTTTCATCACAGTAACCATGACAAGACTGAATTTGGCTTTTCTTTGGAGAGTGAGTGGAAAAAGTGAAGATTAGTAGCTAGTTGGGGGCGGCAGTAGCTCAGTCTGTAGGGAGTTGGCTTGGGAACCGGAGGGTCACCGGTTCAAGTCCCGACATGGACCAAAAACTGAGTGTGAACTGGTAGCTGGAGAGGTGCCAGTTTACCTCTTGGGCACTGCCGAGGTGCCCCTGAGCAAGGCACCAAACCCCCAACTGCTCGGGGCGCTTGTCAGGAGCAGCCCCCTCACTCTGACATCTCTCCATTAATGCATGTATGTGTGTTTCAGGTCTGCATGTACCATGTACGAGTTTAACAGAGTGTAAATTGAATTTCCCCACTGTGGGACTAATAAAGGTAGATCTTCTTCTTCTTCTTCTTCTAGTTCCATAGCTGTATTACTTGGTGAGTGTCTGTTTGTCTTCTGGCATGTTCACTTTGTTGTTATTAAGTAAAAGAAATGGAGAGGAGGCATGCAGGTAAAGACCCGCCCACAGCTATCCATCATGCAGTCATGTAGACCAGTGGTCACTTTTCTAAGCCAAGATCACCTCTCATGTCCAATTGTAGATCTACCATTCAGACACAGAAGAAATAAAAGCTCACAGATGTTAAATAATAATGTTTCTTTTCTTTTTATTCTTTACAACCAGTCCACTGAACAAATCCATGACTGCAAAAGAGAAATAAACAAGCAATTAAGTACTATAGCCTCCGAACAGTATGAAACCTGCTGAGCGTGACGGCCCTCTATCGGTTAGTGCTCTGTAGCTGGGCTCGTAGTTAGACCTCTAAGATAAGATAAGATAAGATGAACCTTTATGAACCTCTAGTCTTAGATCAGAGAGGTGGCTGTCCATCAGGTACGTCCTGAGCTTCGTAGGCTTTCATTTTCACTGCTTAGTCCCCAAATGTTAGTGTTCTTTGCCATGACTTGCTTGATTTCAATATCACTCAATCAATTATTTCCATGGTTACTCTATCTTTGTGCAGAAAATGCATCCTGTAGCTTCATAAATAGAGTGTCAATGTCATGGGAAGAAATGGATCTGTGATGAACTTGACTTCCATCCTGTCCAGGCCTCCATGTGCTTCCTAAAACTTTATCCAAAGGGGCCCAGAACTGCTCAGGTTTAGCTTTCTTTACCCTGCAGTTCAGAGTTGAGCTCTTTCGGTGTGACCATCAAGAAGCCACGCCTCCTCTGACAGTTGGGTCAGTGGGTCTTAAAGCACTGAACCGGTGTGGACCTCGCATTGGCTCGTGCACCGGCAGTAAGGATGTTGTTGTCATGCATGTGCTGCTTCAGCTCACTGTAGAAGTCCTCACCTCTTGTCCTCCACTTGATGGCAAACGGGAGGAAATCTTCCTTTATGGATGAATCCTCAAAAGCCATCCGAGCAAGCACTGTTAGCTGCACAGTGTAGAAGCATCTGCACAATGATAAATCCCTGGGCACTTGTTGAGACACATCCAGCCACTTCATCCTAATGACTCTTTTTTTTTTTTTATATTGACAGACATCGCCTCCATGGTGAATTGGAAAATGTTTTTAGTGTATGGCCAGTAGGCTACTCAGAGGAAAGGAGGCCTCTGCTGGAGCTGATAAATAACAACTGCTAGGCCTTCAGAGCCGACTTCATTTCGGTCTCTCTGCTGGAGCGACCAAGTTACCGTTTTTCAGCTGCCACTGGTCTGTAGCTGACCGAAGACCGAAGCTGTAGGTTTTCATACATTCTCCACCATGACTATCATCATCTTAGACATGAGCTGACAGACAGGAGAGCAGCAAAGCATCATGGTCTATCGGGCCTGGATCGGCTGGATCCAAAAAATAGATTTATATGGTTTACCTTATTGGGATTCGTGTATTTTAGAAATGAATGACATGAGATGATGCTCCCCTCTCTTTGGCAAATGTAGTAGATCAGAGCAACGCAGGAAGAGAGGAAGACTTTCTGTTGACTTCTCCTGGTTTGTTATCTTCAGAGGAAGGATGCAGCATTTAGACGGCGGGAAACAGATCTCCTCCCGTGTAATAAACCAGAGCGACATGTCGATTCTTTCCTTTAAACCTATGTTTGTTGTGCAGGATTAATACTTAGTAAATTACATAACTTATATAATTATTCCATATTTGAAAGATGGACTCAACTGCAGAATGGTATCAAACACTGAATAAAACCTGATTAATTGCATTAAATTGAATTAACCAATTACACAACATAGATGAAGCTCATTATCACAGCATGCAGGTAAACAAACACTCCAACAGACGGGCCATATTGTAATGCACGGTGTCAAACAAGGTGTGGACTCAAAAGCACAACCAGGAGAGCAGGCAGGTAAGATCAATAGTCTTTACTTAAGCAAAAAGAGTTCGATACACGGGAAGTCAGTCAGTAAGCAGGCAAACAAATCCAAATCACAAGGCAGAGGCATAGTCAAAAAGTCAGGCAGGATAATCAAAAACCACGAGAAGACTTACAAGAGAAGGACGCGAGGACGCTTTCACTCGGGAGTACAAAGACGAACTGGCACAGAAGGAAGGGGAGCTTAAATACTAAAGAGGGGAGTGACTAACTATGGACAGGTGGACACAATCAGGGCGGGAGACGATCAGACGCAGGTGAGGGTGGATGAAAAGTAGGTCAGGAATCTCATTCATTCAAAACACGGAAGAACAGGAGGGCAGGAAGTGACGTGCTCTGAAACAAGAGGGAGAGTTAGACTTCAAAATAAAACAGGAAATACATATAAGACAAAACACAACATAATTTCAGCTTAAGAGCTGACGGACGTGACACATATACGCAGATATATGTGTACTTATGACACAGTAAGTTAATGGATATGACTGATCTCAACACGTCACCCATCTGAGAGCAAGAGCCGGTTCAGTCACATGAACTGAAAATGACTGAAATGCATAAACTGAACCAAACTAACTCACAGCTGTGGATTTTATCACGAACAGGAGGTCCAGTCAGAGAGAAAAGGGAATCGAGTAGAACAACATCACTCTCCTCCACTATGAAACCAGCATGTCAAACCAGACCTCCG
>CAMQGK010000032.1:692500-735381 GCA_947000775.1 Pterois miles
TTCACAATATATATAGTAATAATATAATAAAAAAAAATAATAATAATATAGACATGGAAAGTGCAGTAATGTTGCTGATATGATGTCAATAAACAGTCAAACGATCACCTTCACTGTCTGCTGCCTTGAAATGTGCGGCTTGCGTCAAAAACAGGCGAAACCTGGATTCTCTAGACGAGATGCAGCTGAGACGCACGTCTCTTGTGGGCAGTGTGGACGCTCTAACCCGTTAATATGGACGCTGAAATGAAAAACAACCGGTAACGCAGCCGCCACGCGCTCGCCAGGCGTGCAGTGTGTTCCAGGCTCAGGCTACGCCAAGCGGTTACACACCAGACACCAGAAAGGTCATCTCATAAGAAGCTCCTGTTCACCTGCTGACAGCCAGAAACTAGGAATGCACCGATTTGCTGGCCGCACATCCGTGTCGGCCCATATTCGGCCTATCGGCAAAAAAGGTGACAGTCTTCGACGGCAGCGGCCGATGTGTGTCTGCTGTGGGGCATGGCTGAATGTTGTATCGGTAATCGGTGAGCAGCTGTTGGTTCAGAGAAGCCACTCAGACATGATGACAGGTGCTGTGAGCACGTGGTTTATAAAAGTGAAAGGAACAGTTGGCTGAAATACGCTGTCTCAGAGAAAGATCAGCAACAGAAACGCTGTTATGTTCAATAGCTTCTAAGATTTATTAACAGCAGTCACTGTGGTCAGGATGAACCTTGTGTGAGTAATGTGTCACTAGAAGCATGTCAGTCCATCGTGGGTTGATGCAGTCCCCCGTACGTTCCCGTGGGAACATCCTCCCTCCATGCAGCCCGTGCAGCAGTCCGCCCCCCCATACCGGGTCTGGTCTCAGGTGAGCGGAGTGCAGCCGCATCGTAGTCCTGCAGCCGCATCGTAGTCCTGCAGCCGCATCGTAGTCCTGCAGCCGCATCGTAGTCCTGCAGCCGCATCGTAGTCCTGCAGCCGCATCGAAGTCCTGCAGCCGCATCGTAGTCCTGCAGCCGCATCGTCATCGTAGTCCTGCAGCCGCATCGTAGTCCTGCAGCCTCATCGTAGTCTTGCAGCCGCATCGTCATCGTAGTCCTGCAGCCGCATCGTAGTCCTGCAGCCGCATCGTCATCGTAGTCCTGCAGCCGCATCGTAGTCCTGCAGCTTTGCCGTCCATCCGGCCCAGACGGCTGAGGCAGAGCTGTCCATCCACTCCTCCGGTGCTCTGCTGCCTCGAGTCCACCGTTCAATCAATCAATCAGCAATGCTCTTTCAGACGGATAAAAAAATATAAATGAAAAATGATAAAATGGGTCCGTAAATGTACTCGATGGCCGTTAAGACCAAGCAGAGCCAGTGAAGTCTATTACTACTTACTACTATTTTTCATGTGAAGGAAAGTTAAAATAAAGTGAATTTCAATTGCTCATTCAAAGACTGTAATAAAATGCTGAATGACTTTAAAACAGCTCGTTTTTTTATGAACAAGAGGTCTTTGTTTCGCTGGCACAAAATGGGAATAACAGCAAAAACAAAATACACTGAAACATTGGTATCGGCTGTCGGCAGAATTATTTTAAACATCAGTATCGACCCCAAATTTAGCGATCAGTGCATAAAAACATAAAAACAGTGATGAACTGATCCCACTAACAAGTACTGCTGTGTGTTGTGTTTCCAGACCTGATATAGTACCTTATTCCTCCGTGCCATAGAGCTCCATAGCTATTCAAAATGAATGAATAAGTCACACTTTTATTAATATGCTCCTTCATTATAACTGAACACACACTGTAGTTTATTTCCACTCAATGACACACACTGTCCTGCTGCTGTAAATACTCACTAGCTGTTGAAAATTATTCCCAATTCAGCCTTTTAAGGAAATTACTGAGTCTCCTTTTAAAAAAGAAAGAAATCTCTGTGATCTGTCTTCAGGAGGAATTAGTAGGGGTAGCCAGTACCTCCCAGTTCAACTGGTGTCGGGCCATTAAAATCTTCTTTTTATGATTTCCTGCAGAGGGGTTATCGGCGATAACTGTCTGATAATGTTCCTCACATCGCCCAACTGCCATCACATTGTTCCCATGAAAGATCTTAAACTCAGTCACTTTTTCTGACTTTGTTTACAACGGTCTGGTTCTCAAATCTCGATCATCCATCCATCCAATATCTCCTGCTGACCTGAGGCCAGGTCATCGGTCCAGCAGGCCTAGTCGGCTCTTCCAGATGTCGCTCTCCCAAGCCAGATGAGATATATAAACCCTCAGCATATTCTGGGTCCATGTCTGGGCCTCTTGCCATTTGGACTTGCCCAGAAGACGTCCGAAAGGAGGCGTCTAGGAGGCATGCTGATCAGATACCCATCCCAAACCACCTCAGCTGGCCCCTTTCGACTCAACTCTGAGCTCCTCACCTTGTCTCTCAGGCTGAGCTCTAAGGTTAACTACCAAAGCTCAGGACCATAGGTGAGGGTCAGGACATCGACGGACCAGTAAATTTACGGTTTTGCCTTCCAGCTCAGCTCCTTCTTCACCACAAAGGTCCAGTACACCTCCAGCATTATTGCAGATGCCACACTGAACTGCCTATTGACCCATTTTACCTTCACCATGAACAACTCCCTCACCTGGGGCAGCGACTCATTCCCAACCCGGAGGGTGCAATCATGGCCTCGGTCACTCGGTTGGAGGGTGAGCGGTGTGACACCCTGATGAGTGCAGCACATCCTCTGGTCCCCTCCTTTAAAAATGGGAACCATAAAGCCAGTGACACTGGGTTGGCTGCCAACCCCCAGTAATAATAATTATAATAACTTTATTTGTATTATAATAACTTTATTTGTAAATGCTTTACAATCAGCACTCACACAACTCACACAATCACATTACACCATCACAAAACTAAATACTGAGGAAACACTGAGAAAGTACTGCGGAAATACTGAGGAAATACTAAGGAAACACTGAGGAAGTACCGAGGAAGTACCGAGGAAATACCGAGGAAATACTGAGGAAACACTGAGGAAGTACCGAGGAAACACTGAGGAAATACCGAGGAAACACCGAGGAAACACTGAAGAAGTACTGAGGAAATACTGAGGAAACACTGAGGAAGTACCGAGGAAATACTGAGGAAATACCTGAGGAAACACCGAGGAAACACTGAGGAAGTACTGAGGAAATACTGAGGAAACACTGAGGAAATACCGAGGAAACACTGAGAAAGTACCGAGGAAACAATAGGAAACACTGAGAAAGTACCGAGGAAATACTGAGGAAGGACTGAGGAAATACTGAGGAAATACTGAGGAAGGACTGAGGAAATACTGAGGAAACACTGAGGAAATACCAAGGAAATACTGAGGAAATACTAAGGAAACACTGAGGAAGTACTGAGGAAACACAGAGGAAATACTGAGGAAATATTGAGGAAACACTGAGGAAGTACTGAGGAAACACCGAGGAAATACTGAGGAAATACTAAGGAAACACTGAGGAAGTACCGAGGAAGTACAGAGGAAATACCGAGGAAATACTGAGGAAATACTGAGGAAACACTGAGGAAGTACCGAGGAAACACTGAGGAAATACAGAGGAAATACTAAGGAAATACCGAGGAAATACTGAGGAAATACTGAGGAAACACTGAGGAAGTACCGAGGAAATACTGAGGAAACACTGAAGAAGTACCGAGGAAATACTGAGGAAACACTGAGGAAGTACCGAGGAAGTACCGAGGAAATACAGAGGAAATACTGAGGAAACACTGAGGAAGTACTGAGGAAACACAGAGGAAATACTGAGGAAATACTAAGGAAATACCGAGGAAATACTGAGGAAATACTGAGGAAACACTGAGGAAGTACCGAGGAAACACTGAGGAAATACCGAGGAAATACTGAGGAAATACTAAGGAAACACTGAGGAAGTACCGAGGAAGTACAGAGGAAATACTGAGGAAATACTGAGGAAATACTGAGGAAACACTGAGGAAGTACCGAGGAAACACTGAGGAAATACAGAGGAAATACCAAGGAAACACCGAGGAAACACTGAGGAAGTACCGAGGAAATACTGAGGAAATACTGAGGAAGGACTGAGGAAATACTGAGGAAGGACTGAGGAAATACCAAGGAAATACCAAGGAAATACTGAGGAAACACTGAGGAAGTACTAAGGAAACACAGAGGAAATACTGAGGAAATACTAAGGAAAAGAGGAAATATGAGGAAATACTGAGGAAACACTGAGGAAGTACCGAGGAAACACTGAGGAAATACCGAGGAAATACTGAGGAAATACTAAGGAAACACTGAGGAAGTACCGAGGAAGTACAGAGGAAATACCGAGGAAATACGAGGAAATACTGAGGAAACACTGAGGAAGTACCGAGGAAACACTGAGGAAATACAGAGGAAATACCAAGGAAACACTGAGGAAACACTGAGGAAGTACCGAGGAAATACTGAGGAAATACTGAGGAAGGACTGAGGAAATACCAAGGAAATACCAAGGAAATACTGAGGAAACACTGAGGAAGTACTAAGGAAACACAGAGGAAATACTGAGGAAATACTAAGGAAATACCGAGGAAATACTGAGGAAATACTGAGGAAACACTGAGGAAGTACCGAGGAAATACTGAGGAAATACTGAGGAAACACTGAGGAAGTACCGAGGAAGTACGGAGGAAATACCGAGAAAATACTGAGGAAACACTGAGGAAGTACCGAGGAAATACTGAGGAAATACTGAGGAAACACTGAGGAAGTACCGAGGAAGTACAGAGGAAATATAGAGGAAATACTGAGGAAACACTGAGGAAGTACCGAGGAAATACAGAGGAAATACTGAGGAAACAGAGGAAGTACCGAGGAAACACCGAGGAAACACTGAGAAAGTACCGAGGAAAAAGAGGAAAAGAGAAAGTACGAGGAAATATGAGGAAGGACTGAGGAAATACTGAGGAAATACTGAGGAAGGACTGAGGAAATACTGAGGAACATGAGGAAATACCAAGGAAATATGAGGAAACACTGAGGAAGTATGAGGAAACAAGAGGAAATACTGAGGAAATATTGAGGAAACACTGAGGAAGTATGAGGAAACAAGAGGAAATAGAGAAATATGAGGAAATACTGAGGAGGAAGTATGAGGAAATACTGAGGAAATACCGAGGAAATACTAAGGAAATACCGAGGAAATACTGAGGAAATACCGAGGAAATACTAAGGAAATACCGAGGAAATACCGAGGAAACACCGAGGAAACACTGAGGAAGTACCGAGGAAATACTGAGGAAATACTGAGGAAACACTGAGGAAGTACTGAGGAAACACAGAGGAAATACTGAGGAAATATTGAGGAAACACTGAGGAAGTAGAGGAAAAAGGAAATACGAGAATATGGGAAATATGAGGAGGAAGTATGAGGAAATATGAGGAAATACCGAGGAAATACTAAGGAAATACGAGGAAATATGAGGAAATACGAGGAAATATAAGGAAATCCGAGGAAATAGAGGAAATAGAGGAAGGATGAGGAAATATGAGGAAGTATGGGTTGAGTTAAGGCAGAAAATGAGTTAAGGCAGATAAAAGATGGGAGTTAACTTTAAAATATTAATATCAATGTCGCCCTAGCTCAGGCAGCTCACTTATAAAGGGGGATGGTGGTAAAAAGAGGTTCCGGATGTTTCAGTCTAAGTTGGGTTCAGTTTAAGGCCACTTCTGAAGCGAGGGGTTGAAGGTTAATGGTAAAAGTAAGTTAGATCAATAAGAAGGGCTCATATTAAGAGTTTATAAACAGTAAAGAATTAAAATATATAAAGAGAGGAGCCGATGAGAGACAGAAAGAAGAGAGAGGTAATCAATCCTGAGGAATGAAAGATCAATGAGTGTTCTGCATGTGTTTTTAAATGAGAAAATGTCTTTCTCATCTGTCTTTATTGGAAAATTCAGTTGGTTACGGAGATTTTGACTTGTCGACATGGGCTGAAAGACAAGCTTGTAGTTTGATGGCCCTTCTTCTGGTCTGGACAAGAGTGTAGAAAGGTCTTGCGCAGGACTGAATGTTGAAATCAGTTAAAAGGACATAGTGGTCCTGTGTATCAGGAGACACGGCGATATAAAGATGTATAGTTGTGTGTATCTGATAGCTGTGGAAGTTGATGCTGTGCCTCCTGATGACGTTTCAAGTGGTAAATATAGAGGTTAAAAAGGGTCGGCTAAAACTGTCCTGGGGAACGCGAGGTCATTTGATAAAAACTAGACGTGTTCATCAATGCTGACAAAGAACTTCCTTTCTGAGAGATAAAACTTGGACAGTTAAAAAAGAAATGCAATTAAATAAAAAGTCTGTTTAAAGGAATGGTGTGATCTACTGTGTCAAACGCTGCACTCAAATCTAAAAGTACCGAGGAAACACAGAGGAAACACTGAGAAAGTACCGAGGAAATACTGAGGAAGGACTGAGGAAATACTGAGGAAATACTGAGGAAATACTGAGGAAGGACTGAGGAAATACTGAGGAAACACTGAGGAAATACCAAGGAAATACTGAGGAAATACTAAGGAAACACTGAGGAAGTACTGAGGAAACACAGAGGAAATACTGAGGAAATATTGAGGAAACACTGAGGAAGTACTGAGGAAACACCGAGGAAATACCGAGGAAATACTGAGGAAATACTAAGGAAACACTGAGGAAGTACCGAGGAAGTACAGAGGAAATACCGAGGAAATACTGAGGAAATACTGAGGAAACACTGAGGAAGTACCGAGGAAACACTGAGGAAATACAGAGGAAATACTAAGGAAATACCGAGGAAATACTGAGGAAATACTGAGGAAACACTGAGGAAGTACCGAGGAAATACTGAGGAAATACTGAGGAAACACTGAGGAAGTACCGAGGAAGTACGGAGGAAATACCGAGGAAATACTGAGGAAACACTGAGGAAGTACCGAGGAAATACTGAGGAAACACTGAGGAAGTACCGAGGAAGTACCGAGGAAATACAGAGGAAATACTGAGGAAACACTGAGGAAGTACTGAGGAAACACAGAGGAAATACTGAGGAAATATTGAGGAAACACTGAGGAAGTACCGAGGAAACACTGAGGAAATACCGAGGAAATACTGAGGAAATACTAAGGAAACACTGAGGAAGTACCGAGGAAGTACAGAGGAAATACCGAGGAAATACTGAGGAAATACTGAGGAAACACTGAGGAAGTACCGAGGAAACACTGAGGAAATACAGAGGAAATACCAAGGAAACACCGAGGAAACACTGAGGAAGTACCGAGGAAATACTGAGGAAATACTGAGGAAGGACTGAGGAAATACCAAGGAAATACCAAGGAAATACTGAGGAAACACTGAGGAAGTACTAAGGAAACACAGAGGAAATACTGAGGAAATACTAAGGAAATACTGAGGAAATACTGAGGAAACACTGAGGAAGTACCGAGGAAATACTGAGGAAATACTGAGGAAACACTGAGGAAGTACCGAGGAAGTACGGAGGAAATACCGAGAAAATACTGAGGAAACACTGAGGAAGTACCGAGGAAATACTGAGGAAATACTGAGGAAACACTGAGGAAGTACCGAGGAAGTACAGAGGAAATATCGAGGAAATACTGAGGAAACACTGAGGAAGTACCGAGGAAATACAGAGGAAATACTGAGGAAACACTGAGGAAGTACCGAGGAAACACTGAGGAAATACCGAGGAAACACCGAGGAAACACTGAAGAAGTACTGAGGAAATACTGAGGAAGGACTGAGGAAATACTGAGGAAATACTGAGGAAACACTGAGGAAATACCAAGGAAATACTGAGGAAATACTGAGGAAACACTGAGGAAGTACTGAGGAAACACAGAGGAAATACTGAGGAAATATTGAGGAAACACTGAGGAAGTACTGAGGAAACACCAAGGAAATACTGACGAAATACTGAGGAAATACTGAGGAGGAAGTACTGAGGAAATACTGAGGAAATACCGAGGAAATACTAAGGAAATACCGAGGAAATACTGAGGAAATACCGAGGAAATACTAAGGAAATACCGAGGAAATACTGAGGAAATACTGAGGAAGGACTGAGGAAATACTGAGGAAGTACTGAGGTTGCAGTTAAAGGCCAGAAAATGCAGTTAAAGGCCAGACTAAAAAGATGGGAGTTAACTTTTAAAATATTAATATCACATGTCGCCCTCAGACCTCCAGGCAGCTCACTTCATAAACGGGGGCATGGTAGTAAAAAGAGGCCTCTCCGGATGTTTCAGTCCTAACGTTGGGTTCAGTTTCAAGGCCACTTCCTGAAGACCGGAGGGCTCTGAAGGCTTCACATGGTAAAAGTAAGTTAGATCAATAAGAAGGAGCTCATCCATTAAGAGCTTTATAAACCAGTAACAGAATTAAAATATCACTAAAAGACGCAGGAAGCCGATGCAGAGACCAGAAAGAAGAGCAGAGCAGTAATCAATCCTGCAGGCAATGAAAGCATCAATGAGTGTTCCTGCATCGCATGTTCTTTAAATGAGAAAATGTCTTTCTCATCATGTCCTTTATATGAGCCTCAAAATTCAGTTCGGTTACGCCGAGATTTTTGACTTGTCGACATGGGCTGAAAGACACAGCTTGTAGTTTGATGGCCACTTCCTCTCTCTGGTCCCTGGACCAAGAGCTGTAGAAAGGTCTCTGCCGTCCAGGACTGAATGTCTGAAATCCAGTTAAAAAGGACATCAGCTGGTCCTGTGTCATCAGGAGACACGGCGATATAAAGATGTATAGTTGTGTGTCATCTGCGTAGCTGTGGAAGTTGATGCTGTGCCTCCTGATGACGTTTCCAAGTGGTAACATATAGAGGTTAAAAAGGGTCGGACCTAAAACTGATCCCTGGGGAACGCCGCAGGTCATTTGATAAAAACTAGACGTGTTCATCAATGCTGACAAAGAACTTCCTTTCTGAGAGATAAAACTTGGACCAGTTAAAAACAGAAATGCCAATTAAATAACAAAGTCTGTTTAAAGGAATGGTGTGATCTACTGTGTCAAACGCTGCACTCAAATCTAAAAGACGGCGTCCATGTTTGACCTGATGTCGTTGACAGTTTTCACTAATGCTGTGATATTTTATAAAACCACATTGATATATTTCATTGTTTGTTGAGGTCAGAAAGTCATTTTGTTCATCTTTTCTTTGGAGCAGTGTAGTCTAATGTAGTCTATGACTTTGAACTGAATCAAGTGCAGCCTGGTGTGAAGTGAACTAGAGTGGATCCTCTCCAACCTCTCACTGCAGACCTCCTCAGTCCACTCCACACCAAGATCTGCCTCCGAGCTCAGTGGATGTGGTTTAATGATGCGACTCAGGTTGGAAAACAGCAAGACGAGTTTCGAGACAAGACGTTTAGAACCAGTGTGTTGTCTCATCAAGGCATAAAAAGAGTCTTCCTTGGTGGGTTTTCAAACATTTTAAATGATTTTTAACAAAATGTCTGACTTGTAAATCATGAAAATGACTGTTTCTTTACGCTCCATATAAGATGCAAAGTGAATATTTATGTAAAAGTCTGCAAAGGTTATCAGCCCTTTATGCTCGTTGGCTTGTTCTGAGCTCCAGGTTCTGCCGATCAGCCACCACGAGCCCAGACCACGGGATCACAAAGTGGTCTGGTTCATTCTGAAGTCTGCTTTTTCAAAACCAGCATAGCTCAGTTCAGCATTTAGTTTCAAAGCTAAACTGCTCATCTGGTCTGGGACACACCGTTTAGCACTGGCACAGCGTTTTGGCTGATTTCACTTGGTGCTACCAGCATAATCAGCTGAGCTGCTCATCCCATAAATACATGATCCTGACAAGCTGGACGTCATCGTGACGCTAAACCAAACGACAGTCAGCACTGGAACAACAGAGAAACGATCCACCTTGGTAGCTTGGTAGCCACTGCTTCAAATTAGCTCCTAACTATTAACCACTGCATCAAACGTTCTGTCCTCTGTTTCTGACTCTGGGAAAGTTATTCTCATCAGTATTTCCTCCAGGACATTATATATTCAGTCATGTATGAGTGTATGCATGTGTGTGCTTGCATCTCTGTGTCTGTCTGTCTGTCTGTCTACAGCTAATCTCACATAACCTCCTGCCAGGCCACGTGTCAAACTCAAGGCCCGCGGGCCAAATCCGGCCCAGCACCTCACGCTATGTGGCCCGTGAGGGCTGGCAAAGAATATATTATGTTTATCATACAACTCTATGATGCTTTACAGAAGTATGGAGTCCTTAAACTACATGTCCCACAATGCATCTCCATTTTGTTACATGAAGCGTCTCAGTATCAGTGGTTTCCAGCAGCGGCGCTCTAGCAGAGTGATGGGGTCGTAAAATAATCTGATCAGAACCAAAATGTCCAAGAAAAGCAAAGTTGGAGCAGAGGGAAGGACAGAAAGAGGATCCATGTTAGTGGTTGATGGAGACCAGCCGGTATGTCTTCTTTACTACGAGGCAGTAAAACACTGTCACACCACTGTCATCTACCACATGATCTCAGCTGATCAGCTGCTGATCAGTTTATACGCCACAGACTGAACGTTAGATCAGAGCTCATTGATCTGTTGGACTAGAGTTCTGCCCCTCTCAACTCCCACCACAAAGTTTCTATATAACAGTTTATACACCACAGACTGAACGTTAGATCAGAGCTCATTGATCTGTTGGACTAGAGTTCTGCCCCTCTCAACTCCCACCACAAAGTTTATATATAACAGTTTATACGCCACAGACTGAACGTTAGATCAGAGCTCATTGATCTGTTGGACTAGAGTTCTGCCCCTCTCAACTCCCACCACAAAGTTTATATGTAACAGTTTATACGCCACAGACTGAACGTTAGATCAGAGATCATTGATCTGTTGGACTAGAGTTCTGCCCCTCTCAACTCCCACCACAAAGTTTATATATAACAGTTTATACGCCACAGACTGAACGTTAGATCAGAGCTCATTGATCTGTTGGACTAGAGTTCTGCCCCTCTCAACTCCCACCACAAAGTTTATATATAACAGTTTATATTGAACGTTAGATCAGAGATCATTGATCTGTTGGACTAGAGTTCTGCCCCTCTCAACTCCCACCACAAAGTTTATATATAACTGTTTATACGCCACAGACTGAACATTAGATCAGAGCTCATTGATCTGTTGGACTAGAGTTCTGCCCCTCTCAACTCCCACCACAAAGTTTATATATAACAGTTTATACTGAACGTTAGATCAGAGATCATTGATCTGTTGGACGGTGAATTCCTGTAGCCTCTTCTGTTTGAATTAAAGTCAAGAACCTGGCAATGGCTTTCAAGGCTAAGCATCGTACTCTGATCTCTCCAGGACTTTCCAGACCGTCCTCACTGTTCCCATTAATTCTGCTCTGCCTCCCCAAACAAGCACCAGCCAGCACTCCTCCAGTCCTGGATTCAGCTCCATCTGGCCTCCTCACTGGATTGACCGTCCTACTTTTCTACTATGATCTTGCTCTTGTTGTATTAAATACTGGTTGTCTTGTTCTTTATGGTTGTCTGACTAGGAAATATTGTAAAAGTTGATTTTTTTCTTTCATTTAAGTTGCATTAATCAAATTTCAGCTAAAACTAAAACCATGAAAACAAACAGACAGATACCACCATATGTCTGGCTTATAAACTGCTGCAAAGGCTGCAAACGGCTGCCAGTGCAACATCCTGGAGGTGGTCTGTAGGCTGCCCACCCAGTCAGAAGTTACAAAAAATACCTATTCTTCCATCGGTGAACAAAGGACCATTAACTTATCTACCTATATACCGATCCCATCCTGATGAACCAGATCAACTAATGTAGTCAGAAATATTAAGGTATAGAGCACTTGAAACCAAGTTTTCAGGGGCTTCAACATAATATTGTATATTATGTTTTATTATAGTTTGTGTTAAACTACCGGTCTTTAAGAGTTTGACTTTCATTTCAGTTGTCTCAGTTTTCATCTTCATATTTTGTCTGATTGTTATAACGGTGACTTATCATCGTGTCGAGTGTTGGCTTGGCGAACCGCTGACTGACGGATGGACCTGTTGCTCTGTCGTCTCGCAGGGCAGAACCCATTCTGCAGCGAATAAAGGAGGACCGGACCCGAGTGGTGTCTCCCTCTTTTGACAACATCAAGTACGACACCTTTGAGATTGAGGAGTACCCGCTGTCTGCTCAGGGCTTTGACTGGGAGCTGTGGTGTCGATACCTCAACCCACCAAAGTCCTGGTGGATGCAACACAACCACACAGCCCCTATCAAGTATGTACAGGACACTGGCATCCTTTCCTTTGAGCTTAAAAAGATTTATTCAGAAATCATGAAAGGAAATAAGCCTTTTAGAAAGTTGTGTTTCATTGAGTAAAATGTCTTTTTAACATTAAAGAAGTGAAATACCAGCTAAATGCATCCATATTTCTATTATTAATAATGTAACATGAAGCATGTTGAAGGCTTGATAAGATCACTTACTAAACTCGTTATTTTTACATCATAATTTCCTGAACGTTACTTTGGTCCAGAAACATCTCAGAAACACTCAATGCCAACATTTGTTTTGGCAACAGATAAGTTTGATGAGACCTACAGTGTGTACAGTCACTGCACATCCTCAGAGCTGGATATCATGATGGAGTCTGGTCTGGTCTGGTCTAATCTGATCTGGTCTGATCTGATCTGGTCTGGTCTGGTCTGGTCTGGTCTAATCTGATCTGGTCTGGTCTGATCTGGTCAAATCTGGTCTGGTCTAATCTGGTCTGGTCTGATCTGGTCTGGTCTGATGTGGTCTGATCTAATCTGATCTGGTCTGGTCTGGTCTAATCTGGTCTGGTCTGATCTGGTCTGGTCTGATGTGGTCTGATCTAATCTGATCTGGTCTGGTCTGGTCTAATCTGGTCTGATCTGGTCTGGTCTGATGTGGTCTGATCTAATCTGATCTGGTCTGGTCTGATCTAATCTGGTCTAATCTGGTTTGATCTGATCTGGTCTGGTCTGGTCTGATCTAATCTGGTCTGGTCTGATCTGGTCTGGTCTGGTCTGGTCTGATCTGGTCTGATCTAATCTGATCTGGTCTGATCTAATCTGATCTGGTCTGGTCTGATCTAATCTGGTCTGATCTGATCTGGTCCGGTCTGATCTGATCACGATAACTGGATTGATCGCACAAGAATCATCAAATCATCTTGTCAGGTTTCAAGCGTTTGTGTCCGTCAGACAAGTGAGCGGACCAATCAGCGTCCACCGGCAGCGTCATGTGTGGTTAACAGGTGTGTATGAGACAGGTGGACGGAGAGGAATGGAAACCATAAACTAAACGGACTATAAACGCCTCACAGAGCGTTAACTGCGTGTCAAACAGGACTTAATTACACCTAAGACGTAAATTGTGTCGGCGAGGTGTAGTTTGAAATTATTGAGAGCTGAGAACTGTGTGTATGTGTATAGATACTTTTATAAATAAAACTGTATTATGTTTTTATTGAAATAGTATATAGAGTGGAAACAGCGGCGCCGCAGTAGCAGCAGCTCGCGCTCATATGACAGAACATGGTTCCCATTGGTTGTACACTCAGGCTGTCAGCGAGCCAGTTAGCAGCGAAGCAGTCTGTTTCAGAACTTTGTTTTCTTGTAATAAATCTACAAATGTCCATTAGATAGTTATGGTTATAGTTAGAGAAATGAACAACAACAAGTGATTAATGAGACCTGGACAGTGGTGATCACAGGTCGCAGTCTCCACTGTGTTAGTCATCAGTGACTGGTTTTACTGCCGATGCCCCGGTTTGGGTCAACTCCGGACGGTTTGGTGATTGACCCGAGTGACAGCCTGCTGTTTGGACTCCTGGACATTAAATGCATCATCGCGACGGGCTGTGTGGACTACAGCTACTGGACATGCAGAGTGTCTCTCTGAAATGAAAGCCAGCTCCTGCTAATGAGGATGCAGAGCAGGATATTCTCAACCAATGGATCTAGTTCACTGGCTCCCACCCTGGGGGTCCTGACCCCCACTAGGGTAGCTCATGGGGGGTCACGAGGCCTTCTTGACTTTAAGGGGTGTAAGACAACTTAAATAAATAAATAGATAATATACAGGTAGTCTGTATCTCATAAAGTCATTCATTTCTTTAAGGTTTGATTATTATTCAAAATATAAAGTCAAAACATCTCTCACAGGTTGAGAGCCCAGTGAAGACCCGAACCCAACCCTAACCCAGGGGTCTGCAACCTTAATTATCAAAAGAGCCATTTTGCCCCCTCTTCTACTCAAAAAAAATAGTCGGGAGCCGCAAAAAATAACAGAGCTTGTAAACTTTTAAAAGCTTTTATCTTTTATTTATTTTAACTGTTACAACCACTGAATATAACAACAGAAGTGCAGTGTGCATTTGTTGGCGTACTTTGAAATAAATTAAACTGTGAACTGTAGGCCTATTTAAGTCCTTCCTATATTTGTGTAAAAGTAAAATAAAAACTACCCCACTTTAATATAAATAAAACATTTAGCTGCAGCTTAGCAGCTTTAAAAAGAAATATAAAATTAGGAGCGTCTTTGACAAGTCCATGTCAGTGTTTTCTGGTCCTCTTCGGGTTTTTTGCTCAGCCTGCAATCAACTAAGCACCTGAACATACAAAAAAACTACATCATCTGATCGGAGTCTGAAATAAATGGGGTTTTTTTTGGAAAAAAATAGCTTTTTAAATGCTATAGTTCTTGCCTGTTTAATGTGACTTCTGTGTCTAAAGTTCGCTGCAGATCTTCCCTATGTCGGGGCTGTAAGATGTGACTTTAATCTTTATACAGGACTGCAGGCTCTCATCTGTGAGGCGGGAGCGGTATTTGGACTTTATGAAGTTCATGCTTGAGAAAACTTGCTCGCATAAGTATGTTGAGCCAAAGATGGACAGGACTCCAAAGGCATACTTTTTCATGTTAATATACGTGTCAGGGATGGCACTCCATGTTTCAAAAACAAGTTTGTCGGGGTGTGGGAGTTTTTCCATATCACTCCATTTGTGCTCTTTAGCGAGAATAGCCTTCTAACGGGCGATTTCTTCAAGTTCCGCCGTCATTGATTTGAACTTATTTACCCACAAATCTTTATCCGCTATGTCAGCCAGTTCAATTTCTAGATCAGGCTTACTTACTCCGGTGAATGCAACTGTGTTCAGAAGGGATGGGTCAATGTCCAGCGGTGTGACAGGGAAAGAAAGAGTAGGTTTCTCCTTGCTGAAATCACTGAATCTTTCTCCAAATGCAGCTTGCATTGCAATGATGGCTCGGTAAAAATAATCACAATTTATTTGATTGTTCGCTTCTTTGAACTCTCTTAGGGAGGGGAAGTGAAAGAGCGTTCCTTTTTGTGCATCTCTTGCAAACACTGTCATCTTGCGCTCAAACGCTAAAATATCCTCCAGCATCTGCAGGGCCGTGCTTCCCTTTCCTTGGAGATTTTTATTCAGCGTGTTCAAGTGACTTGTCATATCTACCATGAAGTAAAACTTTCCCAGCCAATCGTAGTCTTCCAGTTCAGGATAGCTGAGGCCTTTGCTTTCCAAGAAGGTTTTCACATGCTCCAGACAGGTAGCGAAGCGTTTTAGCTCCTCTCCCCTGGACAGCCACCGGACTCTGTTGTGCAGCAGGAGATCTGAGTATGCGTTGTTGACTTCTTCTAACAATGAACAAAACTGACGGTGGCTTAACCCGTTCGCAATTATTTTGTTCACTATCTTGATAACGAGGTTCATAACTTCCACACATTCAGGGGGGAATGTTTGTGCGCACAGTGCTTCTTGGTGGAGGATGCAGTGAAACGTCATCGGCTCTCGATCCAGTGACTTTTGAAGTAAATTCACAAAGCCCTTCTGTGCTCCTCTCATACTGGGTGCCCCATCAGTAGACACTGACACCAGGTGAGTGGTCTTTATTCCTTTCGCTTCTAGACAACTCACAACAGCTTCACAAATGTCCTGCCCCCGTGTTTGGCTCTTTAGCGGTATGAGTTCAATCGGTTCTTCCTGCGGCCCATCAGAGTTGACATATCTGCATAACAGTGCTGTCTGCTCAACATCGTTTACGTCACTTGACTCATCACAGGCAATTGAAAATGCTTGAGCTAAATTGATGTCCTCAATTTGCTTATTGGTGACGTTTTCTGCCATTTTAATGGTCCTGTCCCTGACGGTCTTTGCGGAGAGAGGCATTTCTCTAATTTTCCGAACAATTTCCTGCTTGTTTTTAAAGTCGGAGAATAGATGCTCTGATATTTTTATGAACGATTCTTTCATATATTCTCCGTCTGTGAACGGCTTCCCCCTCTTTACGATCTCCAGAGCTGCCACAAAACTAGCAGTGCTAGTTGACTGTGGAGAGGTAATCCGCTTCTTGAAAGATAGTTTGCTCTCTTCAGCTTTTCGTAGCAGTTCCGAAATTGCTCTCTTTCGTTCATCTTCGGTTGGGTATTTTTCGGCGAATGCACAGTGCTTGTTTTGAAAATGTCTTTCAACGTTACATTTTTTGTTGTTCGATATCTTCTCGCCACATATCAAGCACGAAGGTAAGCCAGCGTCATTGGCGATGAAGGCAAATGAATATGTCCACGCTGAATTAAACTCTGCATTTTCTTCCGAAACTTTTCTTTTTTGGGATTTTTTCATGGTTAGGCTATTGCAGGGTTCGCACACTACAAAAGCCGCCAGCAGGTAAAGGCGAAGGCTGATGACGTTATGTGACGTATATTTTCGTTGACAAATTATAAATTAAAAATAGCTCTTTTAAAATTAGATGGCATCAACTCAAACTCCAAAATAACTGCGCAACAAATAAACTAATAATGATAATATTTTATATGAATAAAAATGAATTAAGAAATACCATTTATTTATGTTCGAGGTTTTTTTTTCAAGGCCAAAGGGAGCTGCTACAATGAGGGTGAAGAGCCGCAGGTTGCCAACCCCTGCCCTAGCCCAACCCTAACCCTAGCCCAGTGAAGACCCTAACCCAACCCAACCCTAACCCTAGCCCAGTGAAGACCCTAACCCAACCCAACCCTAACCCTAGCCCAGTGAAGACCCTAACCCAACCCAACCCTAACCCTAGCCCAGTGAAGACCCTAACCCAACCCAACCCTAACCCTAGCCCAGTGAAGACCCTAACGATAACCCTAACCCAACCCTAACCCTAAGTCAAAACATCTCTCACAGGTTAAGAGCCCAGTGAAGACCCTAACCCTCTAACCCTAGCCCAACCCTAACCCTAGCCCAGTGAAGACCCTAACCCAACCCAACCCTAACCCTAGCCCAGTGAAGACCCTAACCCAACCCAACCCTAACCCTAGCCCAGTGAAGACCCTAACGATAACCCTAACCCAACCCTAACCCTAAGTCAAAACATCTCTCACAGGTTAAGAGCCCAGTGAAGACCCTAACCCAACCCTAACCCTAGCCCAGTGAAGACCCTAACCCTCTAACCCTAACCCTAACCCAAAAGGCACAGTATTAAAGGTCTTGTGAGGTGTTAATTTCATGTGGAGTAGGTGTTAACTGCATATCACACAACCTTAATTGTGCCTTTAAAATAAACTGCATAGTGTGCCTCACTGAGGTGTAAACTGCTCCTCAGGAAGGCATCAGACGTGCCTCAGTGAGCTTACGGTATCACCACAGCGAGGATTGACGACGGACAGTGTGCTATCCAGCCAGTACGTAGTACAGTAGTAAAAACTGATCACTGATGCTCTGTCATCAGGAAGCAAACTGCAGCATCTGTCCACGTTTCAGTCTGGTAACTGTAAGTGACTTGGAACTGGCTCTGTGGTCAGTACATGTGCTACTTGCAGTGTTTAGCATTTAGCTCTAGTGAGATGTTTTGCACTAATTTGAGAGGAAGGGTGTTAACGCTGACATATCTGGTGTTTCCTGAATGTCTGCTTGTGGGCCCACTGAGCCTGCAGAACACGAGACAAGACCTGCCGCCGCTACGCTCTGAATACTGCTGAACTGTAAAGAAGCTTTCATTGCGTGTGTTTTCATATTGCATAGTAGCCCGTTTAAAGTGATCATATAAACAAACTAATCGTGTTTGCTACTGGATCATGGAGTCATTCCTTAGATATAGCTATGTAGTGTTCTGAACAGCCCAGTCTGACATGTACCAGATACAACCATAAGAGACTTGAGACTTGAAGGTAATGTAAGAAACACTGAAGGCCGAGAAATAGAGCTCGTCCAAATGGGGCCTAACACATTAAAATCCCTCCAGGTTTGCCAGCCCCATTGATGACCTCTATATTGTTCAAGTTCAAATGTTCGGGCTGAAATCACAGATGTTTCTGGTCGCCACCATCTTGGACAGAGCTAAGAAGAGAACAGTGAGGTGGCACAGTGTGTAGAAATATCTGATTTCAACCGCCCAGGGCTAACCCTTCACATAAATGTCGTTGATGCAACATGCTATGCTAACATGACGTTACCAGGCACTGACTATCGACTTGGAGCGTTACTAAGCTGTATAGCGTCTTGGCTATGTGTAAGTCAGTATCACTGTTTCATAGTCAAAATCAACTGATAAATTACTCTTTATTGATAAGAATGTGTTTAAGATAAGATAAGATAAGATAAGATATTCCTTTATTAGTCCCACAGTGGGGAAATTTACACGTTACAGCAGCAATACAAATAAAATAAATTAGTATATACATAATAGAAAATAGAAAAAAAGTAAAGACAGAAAAAATGTGTCCATCATATCAATGATATAATTGTGCATAAAGTCCTTATTGCACTTATGTCCGGTGAGTTTGTTGTGAATGTGACTGTGATTGTGGTCTACTGGGAGCAGTGCTGGTTGTGGATGTGTATGTGGTTTACTGGGAGCAGTGCTGGTTGTGAATGTGTATGTGGTTTACTGGGAGCAGTGCTGGTTGTGGATGTGTATGTGGTCTACTGGGAGCAGTGCTGGTTGTGGATGTGTATGTGGTTTACTGGGAGCAGTGCTGGTTGTGAATGTGTATGTGGTTTACTGGGAGCAGTGCTGGTTGTGGAGTCTAACAGCTGCAGGCAGGAAGGACCTTCTGTAACGCTCCTTCGTACACTTAGGGTGTAGCAGCCTGTCACTGAAGGAGCTCTCCAGAGCTCTGATGGTGTCTCTCATGGGGTGGGAGTCCTTCTCCATCATGGATGACAGCTTAGCCGTCATCCTCCTCTCTCCCACCACCTGCACTGAGTCCAGAGAGCATCCCAGGACAGAGCTGGCCCTTTTGATAATCTTATCCAGCCTCTTCCTGTCTGCAGCTGTGATGCTGCTGCCCCAGCAAACCACTCCATAAAATATGGCTGATGCCACAACAGTGTCATAAAATGTTTTCAGGAGTGTCCTCTGCACTCCAAAGGACCTCAGTCTCCTGAGCAGATACAGCCTGCTCTGGCCTTTCTTATGGAGTGCAGAGGAGTTTATTTCATGAATGTGAAGCTGTGTGAAACTTCGTATAGCTCTTTATCTTGTGTACTGAACATACTGCCCTATAAAATCCATGTGATGTAGAGCGTTAGCAGTATAAAACCGACAACTAGCGATGTGCTGGTGCTGTTATCTGGAGGCTGCAGAGAAGACGCCCTGTCAGTAGTGTTTCCGTCAGTATTTGGTGGTTCAGTGATTCTGGGAGTTTGCCAACCTGTGCATCCAGAGGGAGGAGAAATTCACCAGAACAAGCTGTCTTCACAGCGGCGCTGTATCTCATGTCTTATCTTTGATAAGAGATGTGTGGGCCTGACAGCATGAATACTAATAAGACTCATGTTTGAGTCTTGTTGATTCAGTTTGATGTTGCTGAGAGATCTGTAATGTCCTTAGGCTGCTGTAGGTGAAGTCATCATTTTGAAAGCCGAGGCCAGGGCTTCGATGGTTGGATTTCAGGGCCTTGACGCCCAGTGTGGGGATGATTCTGGTTTAGGACTGTGCTTGTGTGTGTGTCTTGAAGATATTTTGAATTTAAACTCCATAATCGCTCTGAATTTAGCTAAATACAACACATTTTCTACCTCTTTCTTTTCTCTGACTCAGTCTCTTTTCTCCCTTCACCCTCTGGTCCAGGAGCCCTGCTCTGATTGGCTGCTTTGTGGTCGACAGGAAGTACTTCGAGGAGATTGGTCTGCTAGATGAAGGCATGGAAATTTACGGAGGAGAAAACGTGGAGCTGGGCATCAGGGTGAGTCGGCCCCGGCATCCAGCCCTCTATCTTCTTCACTTCATATTCTTCATCTTCCTGAATTTCCCTCCGGGGATTAATAAAGGTTCATCTTATCTTATCTTATCTTACTTATCTCCTGACCTGCTCCCCGTAGAGCCATAAACCGCTGAAACATCCTGTTGAACAGGCCACGCAGAAGGAGAACGAGCTTTCCTTCAGTCTGACAGTATTACTGATGTAGCAGCTGCCAGATGACTGTATGATTTAGTGTACTAGTATATTACAATTATAGTAGTGCTGATACAAGTACATTCAGAATTCAGCTACATAAGCTGACGTATCATATTATGATGAATGTCATTTTTTCTGTTACTGCATTTTTGTTGCAGTCCCTGATAGTATTTAGCATCAACAGGTTTTCAGCAGGCTTAACTACAGTTACATTAAAAGTTACTGCAGGGTTTCATCTTCCTCACCTTCACCTTCGTCTTAACTCAGCTAATCTGCTGGGACAGACGCAGGACACATCTGAGGGAAAGTGTGGACTCAGGGCTGATCGGCCATCGCTGACCCAGCCGAGCCTCCGGGTTAAAATCACTGAAAATGTGTAATTGTCCCAGGTTTCGTTTTAGCGAACAGCTGTGGACAGTCACTGCTGGGACTGAACGACGACGGCTGGACGATCCCTGTGCTGCTTCCAGCCGTCCAGGACCAAACTCAGGTTCACCAGACCGCAGAGAGACGCAGAGGGAAGCTAAGGGAAGCTAAAAGGGAAGCGAAGGGAAGCAGAGAGACGCAGAGGGAAGCTAAGGGAAGCTAAGAGACGCAGAGGGAAGCTAAGGAAAGCTAAGGAAAGCTAAGGGAAGCTAAGGGAAGCTAAGGGAAGCGAAGGGAAGCAGAGAGACGCAGAGGGAAGCTAAGGGAAGCTAAGGGAAGCGAAGGGAAGCGAAGGGAAGCAGAGAGACGCAGAGGGAAGCTAAGGGAAGCTAAGGGAAGCTAAGAGACGCAGAGGGAAGCTAAGGGAAGCTAAGGGAAGCGAAGGGAAGCGAAGGGAAGCAGAGAGACGCAGAGGGAAGCTAAGGGAAGCTAAGAGACGCAGAGGGAAGCTAAGGAAAGCTAAGGAGATATAAGGGAAGCTAAGGGGGAAGCAGAGAGACGCAGAGGGAAGCTAAGGGAAGCTAAGGGAAGCGAAGGGAAGCAGAGAGACGCAGAGGGAAGCTAAGGGAAGCTAAGGGAAGCTAAGAGACGCAGAGGGAAGCTAAGACACGCAGAGGGAAGCTAAGGGAAGCTAAGAGACGCAGAGGGAAGCTAAGGGAAGCGAAGAGAAGCTAAGGGAAGCGAAGGGAAGCAGAGAGACGCAGAGGGAAGCTAAGGGAAGCTAAGAGACGCAGAGGGAAGCTAAGGGAAGCTAAGAGACGCAGAGGGAAGCTAAGGGAAGCTAAGAGACGCTAAGGGAAGCTAAGGGAAGCTAAGAGACGCAGAGGGAAGCTAAGGGAAGCTAAGAGAAGCTAAGGGAAGCTAAGGGAAGCAGAGAGACGCAGAGGGAAGCTAAGGGAAGCTAAGAGAGAGAGGGAAGCTAAGAGAAGCAGAGGGAAGCTAAGGGAAGCTAAGAGACGCTAAGGGAAGCGAAGAGAAGCTGAGGGAAGCTAAGGGAAGCAGAGAGACGCAGAGGGAAGCTAAGGGAAGCTAAGAGACGCTAAGGGAAGCGAAGAGAAGCTGAGGGAAGCGAAGGGAAGCAGAGAGACGCAGAGGGAAGCTAAGGGAAGCTAAGAGACGCAGAGGGAAGCTAAGGGAAGCTAAGGGAAGCTAAGGGAAGCTAAGAGACGTAGGAATTCTCAGGGAAACCGACTTAATAAGCTTAATTTCCACCAACGATCCAACCAGAGGACGAGAGGAAGGACAGATTCAATATACAGGCTGATGACACACAGCTGGAAACAATCAGGGCAGACAATCACAAAAGGAGGGAAAACAGACAAAGACAGGAAGTAAAGCTGGCAGAGGCACAAGAAATGAACAACTTTCAAAGTAAAACAGGAAACAGAATCATGACACATTCACTGTCCCCTGATATGAAGACACATGATGCATTTCCATCTACCGTCTCTGTTCTCAATAAAACTAAACATCGTCATATTTTTTCATATATTCATATTTATTCAACAAGGTAGACGGACTCAAATATTTCCTCTGACTTGCCAGCTAGCTAGCTAATAAGCTAAGCTAAGCAGCAGGAACATACACCCACACACACACACACACACACACCCACACACACACCCACACACACACCCACACACACACACACACTGCACACCACAACACCTGTTGACAGTCAGTTATTCAGGAAAGCATAAGCAGCGAGGCCACAATCAGCCGGTGTCTCAGCGGGAGCAGATCCCACCGTTACCTCTGCAACCCCAGCAGTCGGGGTTTTCTGACCCACATCAGAAGCCCTCCAGCTGCCAGCAGCTCTGCCCGTAGTCCACTTCAGCCCGAGACCTGAAGCTGGGCCTCTGCTAGGCCGTCTGCAGCTCTGACAGCGAACAGCGAACTGGAATGAACCCGTCTCAGTGGAGACACTCTTCAGAGCTTCGGTTCAGCTTGTTGTGCGCCTGGATAGACTGACCCCCGTCTACCTATCTGTACACGAGTCTTTGGTTGAAACGCAGCCAGAGGTTAGCAAGAACACAAGTATTAATATTTCTTTTAGTGCCAACGGGGCCTGACATCTAATATAGCCCCAACAAGCCTGCCTAGACCCGAACAAACACGTCATCATTGTCACTTAGTTCATACCACATAGTTTTGACAATAAACACATCAAGAAAAAGTCAATATTTCAGTTTTTGCTGCACTGCAAAAGAGCCCCATGCAGATCAATGATTATGTAAATCAGCAGTGATATTTTGACAGGATCGGTTGAGCACACATGTCTCAAGGGCATTGCTCTGACTAATTCATCATGAGTTCAACTCCAGGTTTCAGTCAAAAAGCAGCTATTTCCATCTCCCTCTTACCAAACATGGGCGCCTTTTCTTATCAGCGATGCCATTTTTCACCCAGTTTCTGCAGAAGCGCTGCGTATCTCTGGCCTGCAGCTCCTATTGTGATAAACATTGCTTTTATGAAGCTTCATCGGAGCTGTAGCTTAATAATGTGCATATTTAATGCTCATTGTCTCATGCTGATTTTTTTTTATCACAACAGGCGGTCGTCCTCTGCAAGACTTATAATTCACAACTTCATTTATTGTCTTTCGCCTCTCATTTCCTCATTAAAACTTTTAAAAAGTCCACAAGCAAGACTTGCTCTGCATTAAACCACAGAGGACACTGAGACTCTTCTGGATGTTAATCAGCTGTGTTTTGTCCTGGTGACACGTTCGGATCAGACTTCTAGACATCGGATGTTGACGCCAACACGTGAGCTGCAGCTCTGAAACGTCACAATAATGTTTTCTGGGTAATATTTGGAGCATCACCCTGTTTTATGTCATGTTGTTATTCAGAGTTGAGGTAAAAGAAAAAAGGAAAGGCTTTGGGGAAGGATGACTCAAAAAGACGAGGAGAAGCTGTGATTCTCTCTCTCTATTTCACTTTCTTTATCTTCTCTCCATACTTCCCACTTTATCTCCTTAGCTCTCATCCCTCTCTCTCTCTCTCTTTTATATTTCACTGTCTGAATCTCCTCTTTCTGTTCGCCTCACTGTCTCCTGGTTTTCATGTGTCATTCGGTATCTCGCTCTGCACACACCTCATCTGGAAGAACAGCTGTACTCCCCCTGTGCTGTAAATCCTTTCTATGCTGAGGTATGATCCCAGAACGTGGCTCTGGTTGGTGTTCCTGCCTGGCCGCCGGGCCCCTGGTTCAGTTTCTAGCTCTTTGGCTCTGAAAGGATTCGGGGAAAGAGGCTGGCTGCAAGGAGGGATTATAGACAAACACTGAGCGCAGGACTGGAACGGTGAGAGGAGCCGTTTGTATTCAAGGCAGCATGAAACATTCCAGCTCGTCTGTCGGGATGCAGGACTGAGCAGTGCTATCATGGCAATTAGCAGGGATTACTTCAGAAATATGCGTTGCCATGGTAGAAGCAGCAGGTGAGTAAATATTGCAGTGGAAACTGTAAAATGTGTGTCCTAGCTGAAACATTTGAAATAGCTGAAACACAGTAGCCTATAGGACGAAGGTATAATGGAAGCGTTGAAAAGAGTTGATGTGAGATCACTGAAAACAGTGAAATTATCAGATAAAGAGTTTAACGTGTAAACCACTTATGTCAGCTGAAAACTAGGGTGTATGGGTATTTAGTACTGATGTGGATGGGTTCAGGTCCATCAGAGTACCATATAATTTTATATATTGTGTTATAAATATACATAGTGATTCTCCTCTACTGGTTGAAACTTGGCTTTTGCTACTTGTCCTGTTGGCTGATCTGAAGGCGGGTGACATAAAACCGACCTCTCCGTCATGTCCGACTGTGGCGAGAGGAGAAGTGACGATATCGCCCGACAGATTCACCAGATTTGGTGATGTGCTCAGACGTCCACAGGAAAGAGAGAAAGGCTTGTACTGACTAATACTGTGGTACTGACACTTTGATACTCTCAAGCTCATTTGGTATTGATCCATCCATCCATTGTCAACCACTTATCCCGTTAGGGGTCTCGGGGGTCTGGAGCCGATCCCAGCTGGCACTGGGCGAAGGTGGGTTCACCTGGACAGGTCTCCAGTCCATCACAGGACACATAGAGACAGACAACATAGAGACAGACAACATAGAGACAGACAACATGTAGACAGACAACATAGAGACAGACATCACAGAGACAGACAACATAGAGACAGACACCATAGAGACAGACACCATAGAGACAGACAACACAGAGACAGACAACACAGAGACAGACAACATAGAGACAGACATCACAGAGACAGACAACATAGAGACAGACACCATAGAGACAGACAACATAGAGACAGACACCATAGAGACAGACACCATAGAGACAGACAACACAGAGACAGACAACACAGAGACAGACAACATAGAGACAGACAACACAGAGACAGACAACATGTAGACAGACAACATAGAGACAGACATCACAGAGACAGACAACATAGAGACAGACACCATAGAGACAGACACCATAGAGACAGACAACATAGAGACAGACAACATAGAGACAGACAACACAGAGACAGACACCACAGAGACAGACAACACAGAGACAGACAACACAGAGACAGACAACATAGAGACAGACAACACAGAGACAGACAACACAGAGACAGACAACATAGAGACAGACAACATAGAGACAGACAACATAGAGACAGACAGCATAGAGACAGACAACATAGAGACAGACAATACAGAGACAGACAACATAGAGACAGACAACACAGAGACAGACAACATAGATACAGACAACACAGAGACAGACAACATAGAGACAGACAATACAGAGACAGACAACATAGAGACAGACAACATAGAGACAGACAACATAGAGACAGACAACATAGATACAGACAACACAGAGACAGACAACACAGAGACAGACAACATAGATACAAACAACATAGAGACAGACACCACAGAGACAGACAACACAGAGACAGACAACATAGATACAAACAACATAGAGACAGACACCACAGAGACAGACAACACAGAGACAGACAACATAGAGACAGACAACACAGATACAGACAACATAGAGACAGACAACACAGAGACAGACAACATAGAGACAGACAACATAGATACAAACAACATAGAGACAGACACCACAGAGACAGACAACACAGAGACAGACAACATAGAGACAGACAACATAGATACAAACAACATAGAGACAGACACCACAGAGACAGACAACACAGAGACAGACAACATAGATACAAACAACATAGAGACAGACACCACAGAGACAGACAACACAGAGACAGACAACATAGAGACAGACAACACAGATACAGACAACATAGAGACAGACAACACAGAGACAGACAACATAGAGACAGACAACACAGAGACAGACAACATAGAGACAGACAACACAGAGACAGACAACACAGAGACAGACAACATAGATACAGACAACATAGAGACAGACAACACAGAGACAGACAACATAGAGACAGACAACACAGAGACAGACAACATAGAGACAGACAACACAGAGACAGACAACACAGAGACAGACAACATAGAGACAGACAACACGGAGACAGACACCACAGAGACAGACAACACGGAGACAGACAACATAGAGACAGACAACACAGAGACAGACAACATAGAGACAGACAACACAGAGACAGACAACACAGAGACAGACAACATAGAGACAGACAACACAGAGACAGACACCACAGAGACAGACAACACGGAGACAGACAACACGGAGACAGACAACACAGAGACAGACAACACAGATACAGACAACATAGAGACAGACAACATAGAGACAGACAACATAGAGACAGACAACACAGAGACAGACAACCATTCACACTCACATTCACACCTACAGGACATTTAGAGTCATCAATTAACCTAAACAGCATGTCTCTGGACTGTGGGAGGAAGCTGGAGTACCCGGAGAAAACCCACGCTGACAAGGGGAGAACATGCAAACTCCACACAGAAGAGTCCCAAGCCGGAATCGAACCTGCGACCCTCTTGCTGTGAGGCGAGAGTGCTAACCACTGTTCCACTGTGCAGCCCCATTTGGGGGCTTTGGGGGAAACATATTGATAAGTAAATTATAGAAACAAAATGTGGGTGATTGCATCACAAGTGTGTTCAGTATAATGTCTGTGAGCTGGCCCGACCCGGGCATGTGACCCACATGACTGTGGAAACCTACGTGAAATCAGAACCTAACGCAGCCACACACATGCTGTGACGCCGGGCAGGGCAGGCAGACTCGGACTCAATAGCACAACTCAAAGAGCAGATAGGGTTAAACAACGCTGGGTCTTTTATTACAGAAACAGGTCGGTACACGGGAAGGCAAACTGATCCAGTCTGGCAGGCAAAAATCAAGGTCGAAAAACAAGCAGCGTATCGGTACACGGAAGTCATACACACTAGGAAGAACGCTGGTAAGTTAGTCACTGGGGAACAAAACGACCTGGCATGGACGTTACACATGCAGGTCCACATCAAACATTATTTTCATTATTATTATTGAACATTTTTCATTGCATTTGAAACAACAACACAAGCCAGAAGATATACTCACAATATATACATACTGTACATATACAGCCAGTATATGAGGTGTTGTAGAAGGATGGATGGAGGAAAGCGATGATGGACCAGCGCTGGCTGGAGGAGGCTAAGGGATTGAATGATGTGGTCACAGTTACCTGACTAGAAGTTTAGCGAGCTTCGTTAAAGTAACGTGGTTGTGAAGAGGTGGAACAGTGGCAGCAATGGAAAGAAGGTGTGATGGTCCAGTATGGAGCACGGCAGTGTTGTATGGAAGAGTATTATATGGACTGGTTGGAGGATGGAGAGATTATAAAAAAGACGAGTTTGGTAAGATGACTGAGCGAGGGTTATGTTTGGTGGGATGGTCGAGGAGGGGGTTGAAAGGGGATGGAGGGGTCGATCACATGGGGATGAATGAGATCGAACAGGGTTGTGGTGTGGCTAGAGCGTCTGGAAGCTGGGGGTCAAGACTTGGACCGAGGGTACGCCTCACAGGCCTGACGGGATTAGGTGAGCGTAGGTTTAGAGCGTGGGTTGAGTCGATGGAAGGAGGTGGTCTTCATGGTATGGTATGGTATGTGGATGAGGATCGGAGTCTGCTATAGAGGATATATGAATTACTGAAAGAGGAGCAGAAGTCTGGCCTCTGTTTTATGGCAGCGTGATGGATGATGGATAGGTGCTGGGCTGTGATTAAGGTCAGTTTATGGATGAACTTCACGAGGTCTAGTACTTTACTTATTTACTGATGATGCTGAGGGAATACATCATACAGTACATCAATCAATGTGAAGGGAGGATGAACCTTTAAGGATGTTCGGGTGGAGAAACTCAGGTGTCCAAGTGGGGAGAGAAGCTGACACTTAGAGAGGTAGTTTGATATGTATGAGGAGAAACGGTGAAATACCCTTTAATTTAGTTGTTTGCCTGAAAATGCCTTATAAAAAAGAAAGTGTGGCACTTCGACAGATAATGTAGGAGTGACGAAGCAGAGCAAAGCTTGCTGCCGTTCGTCTGGTTGGTCGAACCAGCATGAGCGCCGCCGTGGCGTTTAACTCTGGTAAATAAGATATTTTTACCTTAGCTCAGTATTCACGCTATACATAAACTGTGTAAACTGTACACAAACACATAGATAATGTAGGAATATGAATATATGTATGTGAGTATTTGACGGGCAGGTTGGCGCCTCTGATATCAGTGAATGAATGGGTGTGAATGGGTGAATGCTGACATGTAAAGTACTTTGAGTGGTTGGAGGACCAGAAAACCAGAAAAGCTCTATACACTGTGAATGAAAGTCCATTTAACATCCAGAGGCCTCCTGCATCTCTTTTATCTCATCTCATGGCTGGAAATCTGTTCAGTACCATCACACCAGACCACTGAGGGGCAGAATCTCACCGGCTGTAACACAGTGAGGCTCTTTTGTAAAAAATAATAAAGAAAAAGACATACATGAATAATCTGACTGCCTCATTATGCTCTCAACTTCACTCTGGTGCAGGAATGATCACGTCATCCTTAACAAAAACCACACCGGCTTATTGGAAATGAATCAGCGGCTGCAGCTGACCCTCCGTCCTCCAGCATCTAGTCGTTAGGTATCCTGTTATTTAACAAATCCTTGTATACTGTGACAGATATGTGAGTTTTATCAGTTCAGGGCCAACTCTGTGCCCATCAGTAAGTGTACAGCCTTCTTTTAGAAAGACCTTTTTGTCATTTCTCATGGCTTCGTGCTTGTTTAACCACAGCTTACGGGTTTCCTGTTCCTTTGAGGAGCCCTTGTGGATCTGAATGGTCCCCTTTTTGCAGACCCTCACCTCCCTCTTTCTCTTCCACGCTTCATCGCTAACTGTCCACATTGCCCACGGGATGACTGCTGATCTGGTTATGTTGTTGGAAGCTTCATCGTTCTTCTTGTCCAAATGATGGACTTTGTCCACCGACTCATCCGGCTCAGGTTTCCAGTCAGCAGGGAGACCAGTTAGCCCGAGGTCCTGCTTCGTCATCTGGGGTTAGGGCTGGGTAGCGGTGTTTTCTCATGGTGTCGTTTAACAAGGTTTGCCACCATCACCTGGATTTCTTCATCATCACTGTCAGCTTATCGTCACGGTCTGGTGGCCAGAAGCTGCTCGGTTAGCTTTAGCCACCCCATTCATGTTGGAAGGATGTGTGCTAATAAAACTCTGTTCAGGTTTCTTGGTGATTTCAGGTGATTTGAGGACTACTTTCATCAGAGCCTGCAAAAATGATGCAGATTACTTGTCTGGTGTAGGAGGTCTGCAGAGAGCTGGCCGAGTGTCGGACGGAGGCCGAATAACAGACGAGTGTGGCGCTGTGTGGTGCTACCTGGAGATAAAATTAAATTGATTAAATGCCGTATTTGTGACAATAAAGTGGCACACAGCAGCAACACCAGTGACCTCTTTAAACACTTAAAAACAGCCATAAATCCAAGTCTGTGTTCGGGTTCAGCAGCACTGTCTGCCTCCAGCTCAAAGTCCTAAACTTCGTCACAGTCTCATTTCAATTTGGCTTTTATGTGAGCTTCCTTTTTTATAATCATGTGCACAACTATTTCAACGAAGCAGTTACTGGCGATGACAATCTTCGATCTTAGACTCCCGTCAATAATGCTTATTAAGTATGCAGGCTATGAAAAAGGAAAATCGCACCAATGAAAGCAAAATGAGAATCTAACACAAACATAGTGCATAGAAATATGGGGCTAAAACATAAACATAAATAAAATGAAGTTTGTGGTCAACGACTGTTTAACTCCGACACTGACGGTGAAGGATTTGATGGATTAGTGGACGAGGAGTGAACTGAAAGTCAGTGTATTGTTTTATATTTCATGTGTTACAACTGAATGCTGAGAGTTATTGAAGTTATTGAGTTGTTAAATGAACTGAATTAAGTTTGACTTATCTGACCGTTTTGTTTCGCTTAATGCGCCTTATAGTGTGAAAAATGCAGAGAAAATTTAAACTAATTGAAATAAAAAACTATCGGTGAAGGTATTAAGCCAACCTCGGATCTCTGCATCATATTATTACAGCGCCATGATGTGTTTAGTTGAACATTAATATCATTTCAGGTTCTGTCTTCATTGCTCAGTGCCGATCAATGAATAGCTGGTAAGCCTCGTATCTTGTTCAATTTAAACTTGTGTCACATTCATGAAGCTGGCGAGGCCTGTGGAGACGTATCCGACAGCTTCCAGTCGCTGAGCTGTGGTAAAAAATTAAAATAAGAAATAGCAAGCACCTGTCTGAGCATATTCAGCGAGCTCCCGTGATCCCGTTCACTCCTCCTGATGCTGTAAATCAGGCTCAGTCACAGCCGGGAGTTAATCCCTGTTTAGAAGACAGAGGTTTAACTGGGGGTGTGTGTGTGTGTGTGTGTGTGTGTGTGTGACTAAGGTGTGGCAGTGTGGCGGTAGCGTGGAGGTCTTACCCTGTTCGAGGATCGGACACATTGAGCGCGCTCACAAGCCCTACACGGAGAACCTGGCAGCCCACGTCCGTCGTAACGCTCTGCGGGTGGCTGAGGTCTGGATGGACCAGTACAAGAGTCACGTCTACATGGCCTGGAACGTTCCTCTCCAGGTACGCCAACGCTGCGCTCTGTGTCCTTTAACCATTTCTTGTCGTCTTCCTGCTCGGTTGTCATTTTCAGCTGAGACGTCGTCGTTCTGAGGAGCAGTAGTACCGAATGGACCTCAATCCTGGACTTATTTTTGATTTTGTGCATCGTTGTGAAATTGAAGCTTCCTGTACTTCTTTTGTTTCCAGGGGTTAGAGTATACCGTAAGTGAAATAACAGGATGTAATCTCAGATGTGTTTGTATTTATTTCCCTCTCTAGAAGTCAGGAATAGACATTGGGGACATTTCGGAGAGAAAAGCCCTGCGATCCAGACTCCGGTGCAGACCGTTCAGCTGGTTCCTCTCCAACATCTACCCCGAGCTCCGATCCTACAGCAACACCGTCGCTTATGGAGTAGTGAGTTGAAGTTTCCCTCCTAGTCTGAGTAGATTCATTTATCATTACGCTGACAGATAGGCTTGTTAATTAAAGTGCACTGCTGTCTATCTGATACTGGAGCCCACAGGAACAAGTTCACAGTCTGTGGACGGCAGCCCACAGTGAGGGAAACACTACAGCACACCTCCCCACTCAGTCCCATCCAGAGACTCCCACAGCAGAGCATAATGGATTCAGGACTATTTGAATTAATTATGAAGTAGGAACACGACGCTCCCAAAGCTTCAAAATGAATATGCTTTTGCTTCGGCAGCTTTACCAGCAAGGAATTTTAAAAATGTGTGAACATATTTTCATTTGTCTTACCTTTTCTCACATTTCAACTAAAAGGCAACGATATTTTCACAAACCTTTAATATCTACTCCCACAATTACAACATTTTTATTTCTTCAGTTTCAATGGTTTCTGGTTTCTTTTGTTTGGGTTTATTAAACATCAGTTTACCAGAAGAGACTCAGTTGCTCAGCTACACAGCGACAGAGCAACATTAGCGTTTATCTGGAGCTGTATACGAGTCAGACACTATCTATCTATAATTACTGTACTCAAGTATCATTTTGAGGTAGCTGTACTTTAAGTGTGTATTTCCGGTTTATGCAGCTATCGGCTGAGGGTCCGTATAGTGTTTTTCTGGGCGCTGGGCAGCGCTTTCATGAAGAAGTGCTCCCATCGGCTTCCTGAACAATCCGTTGTCTCTGCCAGCTCGTCAAATACTGACACAGGACCAGTAGCTCGACGCCTCAAACTATGACGCTGCAGGTTCTCTAGTCCGTCTAAAGCCAGGACTGTTGTATCAGGGACAGCGTGTCCACTCATTACACAGATACAGTCTATGTATATAGTCTCTGGTCAAATATACTTCCAGCATAGGTTTACTAAGGGTTAGGTTTACTTACACAATAAAACTCTGGTTAGGTTTAGGTTTTTTCAAAAGTACTTGGTAGACATTAAGTATGTAAGTTACGTAACAAAACTAAGGTTAAATAAGTCAAGGTTAACTTGTTTCACGCGGGACATGAGCAGTGGTCTACTTGGTGTAACGACTGAGTCCAACAGGTCTGGACTCAAACCCACGACACCGACTGCAGGCAGTTGTAAAATAATGCTTGCCCGCCCTGGTTGTGTCCACCTGTTGACTGTCTAGCCCCGCCCTGATTGTATCCACCTGTTGACTGTCTAGCCCCGCCCTGATTGTGTCCACCTGTTGACTATCTAGCCCCGCCCTGGTTGTGTCCACCTGTTGACTGTCTAGCCCCGCCCTGGTTGTGTCCACCTGTTGACTGTCTAACCCCGCCCTGGTTGTGTCCACCTGTTGACTGTCTAACCCCGCCCTGGTTGTGTCCACCTGTTGACTGTCTAGCCCCGCCCTGGTTGTATCCACCTGTTGACTGTCTAGCCCCGCCCTGGTTGTATCCACCTGTTGACTGTCTAGCCCCGCCCTGGTTGTGTCCACCTGTTGACTGTCTAGCCCCGCCCTGGTTGTGTCCACCTGTTGACTGTCTAGCCCCGCCCTGGTTGTGTCCACCTGTTGACTGTCTAGCCCCGCCCTGGTTGTGTCCACCTGTTGACTGTCTAGCCCCGCCCTGGTTGTATCCACCTGTTGACTGTCTAGCCCCGCCCTGGTTGTGTCCACCTGTTGACTGTCTAGCCCCGCCCTGGTTGTGTCCACCTGTTGACTGTCTAGCCCCGCCCTGGTTGTGTCCACCTGTTGACTGTCTAGCCTCGCCCTGGTTGTGTCCACCTGTTGACTGTCTAGCCCCGCCCTGGTTGTGTCCACCTGTTGACTGTCTAGCCCCGCCCTGATTGTGTCCACCTGTTGACTATCTAGCCCCGCCCTGGTTGTGTCCACCTGTTGACTGTCTAGCCCCGCCCTGGTTGTGTCCACCTGTTGACTGTCTAGCCCCGCCCTGATTGTATCCACCTGTTGACTGTCTAGCCCCGCCCTGGTTGTGTCCACCTGTTGACTGTCTAGCCCCGCCCTGGTTGTGTCCACCTGTTGACTGTCTAGCCCCGCCCTGGTTGTGTCCACCTGTTGACTGTCTAGCCCCGCCCTGGTTGTGTCCACCTGTTGACTGTCTAGCCCCGCCCTGGTTGTGTCCACCTGTTGACTGCCTTCCAGCCTTCTCCTCCTGTTTTTTATACTCTGTCTGATTTTTTGACTTTGCCTTTAGCTCGTCGTTTTGGGTTTTGTTTGCCTGCAATCTGATTCCTGTGTACCGACCTTCTTCTGTACTAAAGACGCTGATTGTATTTGGAGCCACCTGCTCTCAGAGCTGTGATACTGAGTCTGAATCGGCCTGTTTCTCCAGCCGTCTCAGTTTATGGCTGTGGATGTTCCCTCCTCGTTGAGAACCACTGAAAATAGATGCTGCCACTCAGAAAAACACAGCCAGCCTTTTACTTCTACTGCACCACATGAGTTGGTGAAAATGAATGAATACATTGTGGTATGTTGTTATAGACTAACCCCTGAACAATCGGACCTTGATCCTGTCTTTCAAAAGTTGCATCAGGCTCAGTTGAAAAGCTGGAAGGAATGCTGGCATCGTAGGAAACTAGAGGAGCTGGAGATCCATCGGTACAAACATGTTGTCAGGAAGGAAACTAAATGATGCCGTGATGCTGTGCTGAATTTTACTGAGGAAAAACTGTCATGGCCATTGATCTCAAGATATGTGAATGTAAATGGATAAGATACATAATTCATGTTAATCTCATGAGTCTACAGCCATAAACCATACAGTTGTTTGTATGCAGTACAAACACATTGTTATTTTGTGTTATTTTTGTGTATTCTTAAATGGTGTATTTTAAATATTTCTGCATACTGGAGTCCTGAAACAGTCATAAACTGGGTATCACTGTAAAGCTGAGACTCCTGTGGATCAATGAGCCCGAATATTCATGTGTGATGATGGTAATACTCACAGGAGCCACTTCACTGCAGTGGCATGATGATGGAAACTTGATTTACAGTACAGTACTAGTACTGGTTACTTACAGTAACTAGTACTAGTCATTCATCATCATCCTTCATACAGTAACCAGTAGTAGTACGAGTCATTCATCATCATAATACAGTAACCAGTACTACTACTAGTCATCCATCATCATACATACAGTAAGCAGTACTACTACTAGTCATTGATCATTATCCTTCATACAGTAACCACTAGACATTCACCCACCTAGTACTAGTCATTCATCACCATCCTTCAAACAGTAACCAGTACTAATACTAGTCATTCATCACCACCCCTCATACAGTAACCAGTAGTAGTAGTAGTAGTAGTAGTCTTGTCGTAGTAAACTAGTAGTACTAGTCATTCATCTCTATCATTTCACTTCTAGACTCTCTCCTGCTGAGCGATTGGCCGGCGTCTCCCATCAGGTGATAGATCCTAAATCCTGACTCCCCAGCAACGAAGAGCTGTAGTTTTCTGTCAGAACTCTGTGTACTGTGCTGATATTACTAATGTACTTTTACTTACAGTTTCATTCAGTTGCTTTGGCTCATTTTTCCAAACAGTCTGAACTTTCTCTAAACTGAGTGTCCCTGTCACCACAGACGGAGCAGCTCAGTTTTATTTTACTTTTTAGGTGGTGGAGCAGGTCCAGACCTGACCTGGTGGAGCAGGTCCAGACCTGACCTGGTGGAGCAGGTCCAGGTCCAGTAAGGGTCCGGACCTGACCTGGTGGAGCAGGTCCAGGTCCAGTAAGGGTCCGGACCTGACCTGGTGGAGCAGGTCCAGACCTGACCTGGTGGAGCAGGTCCAGGTCCAGTAAGGGTCCAGACCTGAGCTGGTGGAGCAGGTCCAGGTCCAGTAAGGGTCCAGACCTGAGCTGGTGGAGCAGGTCCAGGTCCAGTAACGGTCCAGACCTGAGCTGGTGGAGCAGGTCCAGACCTGACCTGGTGGAGCAGGTCCAGTCCCCAGTAAGGGTCCAGACCTGACCTGCCAAATTTTCTGTGGATCATTGTTGTTCATCAGAAATTATTAAAATCTTGTTGAAATCTCATTTAATTTTCATGATGTTGACCAATGAACTTTCAGAAGGCGGGGCTTAACAGGAAACTGGCCATAATTCATTAACCATTAGTCCACTCATCATAAGTCTTGGTAGATGACGTGTTTGGGAATAGGTGTACCAAAGAATTTGGAGCTCATCTAATAGGGGGCGCCACAAATACCAAACACGTATACCACAAAACCAGGTTGACAAAATTTCACCAAACTTGGTGCACATGCTCTGGGGACTCTGAAGTGTCTGGGTGGGGCCTTTTAGCATTGTATGCTATAATACGCGTTGGCTCAGTGTGCTGTGAACATAAACATAATCCCAGTTGGCCACATGGTGGCGCTTCAACTGTTTGTAAAGCTTTAAAGGCCGGCCTCCTCACACCAGAAGTCTGACTGACGTGTAATCGGACACACATCATCACTGTTGGACCAAGCTCATCAAAAGGTGCATAAAACTTGTTGATATCTCATTGAGTTTTAAAAATATTGACCAATGAACTTTCAGAGGGCGGGGCTTAACAGGAAGTCAGCCATAAGTCATTGAGCTGGAATGAGCGAGGGACATAAAACTATATGTTATACTATAACAATACCCGAATGCATCACATGAGATTCGACCCCAGGTGGAGGCATGGCGGCACCGCTGACAGCCGAAAAGGTGAAAAACTTGTTTATACATTATTGCTATTATTATATCATTATTATATTATTAAGGGTGTCGCTCAGCACATAAACAGACTGAAGTCAACAACCATTTGGGCAACAATCACAGAACCTGCGTGGTATGACCACCGAGTAGCTGAAGCTGAAGCATAGCCTGAAGGTTTCTTTCTACTGTGCTCGGGGGAGCCTATGTTTCATAAGGATGTTGAACCATGTGTGAAAAACTACTTTGAAATCGCTCAAATAGAGGCGTCGTGCATGGGTCCGGCATAAATCTGGCCAGAAACCAAAGAGTTGGTCCAAAATCACCAAACTAACTGGATATTTTTATTTTTTTTGCATACATAGCTGTGATAAAACAAATGTATGATATGTCTCACCAGCTGAAGTGACTCATTGCTGCTCGCAGCTTTTATTTTGGCAGATCAGCTGCGTCCTTCCGTCCCACCCACCGGCGCTGGCTGCTGTCAGTTTTACTGTGATTTTTGATTGAAGTCTCATTTTAACCTTTAAACTTCTAACTTGAGCACAGATATAGTTTGAGTTGTCTGTCTTGTGTGAGTCTGAATGCAGCCTGAAATAACAGTCACACACAACCTGTTTCCTTCAGATCGGGTTTTTTCAGCCTTATTAACTTCAGGGAGAGTTATGTGAGTTATGTGGTATGTATAAGCTAGTCAGACAGCAGCAGCAGCTCTTTGCAAACAGCTTCTGTTTCTTTCCTGATAAACGCTTGAATCAGTGCGAGCTGCATGGAGTCGTTTGTTGTCACTACTGAGCATGTGCGGGGGCGTGGCTTTGAGTGACAGCGTAGCCATGGTGACATCTGAGAGATGACATATAAGACGTGACATATTTGACAAATTCAAAATCTCACAGGAGATGGCAGTTGGTGAGCACAATATTTCAGTGGATTACCATGAAATGTGCTTCATACGTTTATGTTCCCCTCAGGCTGAATTGTAATACCTGTGGAGATCCCCTGACTTTTAATTCAAATTAAATATTTTTTTAATTGGTCCAATACTTCAGTTTATATACCACTGCTAAACTGATGTGCCTCCATCATCCTGCGGTTTACTGTGTGCATTTAGTGCTAATTAGTCCTATCTGGCGAAGCAGAAGGGAAACGTGGTTGTTTTGGTAAAATGGAAAACAGGTCAGAAGCTCCAGTACTGCAAACACAAGACCCGATGTGTTCACTTTATTAATAAGAAACCAAAACCACCGTCTGTCACCAAGCTGAACCAAACCTAACCTCAGCTTCCAGTGTCAAAGCCTCGTCCTCTATCCGCCGCGACCTCCTCCTTCCAGCTTCAGTACACAACTGTAGTCCTTCTTTGCACAGATAAATGCTGCCACTGAACATAACTCAAGCAATCAAAGCGTATTTGACAAAAGACATTCGTCTATCAGCGTCATCTCTGGGAGACGGGGCTGCAGCGGTGGCCTCGGTCCTGGACGGTGTCCTTTAACTGAACGTTCAAGCCTTCATTCACCTTACTGCTGTGCCCTTGAGCAAGATGCTGAAGCTCTACCAGCTCCAGGACTGCTGCTGGGAAGCTGAGCCTGACCTCGCTGTGAAATGAGGCAAGAGGGAAGAGAAACTGCCCCTGGGATCAATAAAGGATCAGATTATTGAACCAGTGTAATAAGTGTGACAGCAGCAGCAGTGGATGAAGAGCTTTCCACTGGGACACAGCAGGTAGGACTCACCTGGACATGTAGTCAGTCATCTAAACAGCAGGTAGGACTCACCTGGACATGTAGTCAGTCATCTAAACAGCAGGTAGGACTCACCTGGACATGTAGTCAGTCATCTAAACAGCAGGTAGGACTCACCTGGACATGTAGTCAGTCATCTAAACAGCAGGTAGGACTCACCTGGACATGTAGTCAGTCATCTAAACAGCAGGTAGGACTCACCTGGACATGTAGTCAGTCATCTAAACAGCAGGTAGGACTCACCTGGACATGTAGTCAGTCATCTGAACAGCAGGTAGGACTCACCTGGACATGTAGTCAGTCATCTAAACAGCAGGTAGGACTCACCTGGACATGTAGTCAGTCATCTAAACAGCAGGTAGGACTCACCTGGACATATAGTCAGTCATCTAAACAGCAGGTAGGACTCACCTGGACATGTAGTCAGTCATCTAAACAGCAGGTAGGACTCACCTGGACATGTAGTCAGTCATCTAAACAGCAGGTAGGACTCACCTGGACATGTAGTCAGTCATCTAAACAGCAGGTAGGACTCACCTGGACATGTAGTCAGTCATCTAAACAGCAGGTATACGACTCCGACTACTGGGGGTGATTGTTGCAGCAGATGGAGGGAAAAGCTTTTACCCCTCCGGTTTACCCCTCATACACTACTGATTGCACCTTTGGGACCCAGTGGAGATGCAGCCAACAAGCCTTTCATTCATCTTTAATAATTAATGATTGTATTTTGCTGACGTTTATGAAGAATGGTAAAGCAGACCTGGCTCAGACCACAGAGCTGGAGTAGACAAACTGGCATCTCTATTCAAATTCCCTCCTGTTAAAGTAAAGCTCAGCTGAATGGCAGACTGAAGATGGCCGCCGATGCTGTGGAAGTAAAGGTGGGACTCGGAGAGCTGGACTTTTACCAGAACGGATCCTGAACATTCAGACTGAAGTCTGAATGTGTATTCTAGTAACCGTTGTCACTGAAATAACACCAATTATCACAACACACCAGTCCTCATTAGCTCAGCTACTTTTAAAGATGCATTCATGACTCTTCATTTTCCAAAAATGAGCCGTAATGCAAAAAGGGATCACCAGCAATGACAAATCTACAGAGAGTCATCACCCGACCATTTCAGCCTCTTTTATGTTGTGGTTTTGGCTTTACAGCACATTGACTCTTCGGTTTATGCTTCACCCGTGAACGTAGCGGAGCATTTACTGCTAAACAGCCTGATATCTTCTCAGGAGATATGTGGAGATATTACTCCATCAAAAGATAATGCTGCTTTACGCTGGATGCTTAAAGGACCAGTGTGTAACAATTAGGAGGGTCTACAGGCAGAAATGAAATGTGATATCAGTCAGTATGTTTTCTGCAGCATGTAATCACCTGATAATACGAACTGGTGTCTTTTCATTGCCGTAGAATGAGGCGTTTATATCTACACAGGAAGCAGGTCCGCCATGTTTCTACGCCCAGAACAGACAAGCTACTGTAAATTTTCCCTGCTTGGACCACAGGAAACAGCAGTATTTATTATTGTTATTATTATTATTATTTATTTCTGTAAGAGCAACGGAGGAGGGATCCCTCTTCCAGGATGGACAGATGTGCAACAGATTTCCATAAACGCTGAATGAAAGACATCATGTGTACAACATAATGTAACAGCATAATGAAAATACAACACAGACAATCCACATGAAAAAAATTATACATGAAATGTGAACATATATGAAGAGATGGATCCAGGAGGATGACAAGCGGTGAAATAAACCTGAATTTTCCTTTCAACTATACCTACATCACCCCGTCTTGTAAATGTTTGAAGGATCAGGGACAAACTTGAGTATATTGATTATCCTGTGTTAATTTACATATATTATATATTATATACTATGAGTCCATAATTCTCTGTGGAATGTGGCCAAATTAAAGGGCAAACCAAAAAGTACTTTCCTTTTTAAAATATTACTCTTCGGCTGCAAAAGCAACCTGAAGGTTAGTATAAAGAGTTGTATGACTTTCTCCTGGCAAGCAGTAATTAGCCTGCAGGACCAGAGTCATGGAGGACGCTACTGTGTCATGATGGAGTGATTAATAACGGAGAGAGAGAGCTGATTATATGCCAGATAGGTCTGTGTATGTTATATTATATTATTATATTATACCCAAACATTTTAATATAAAGAAGGTCTTCAGCTGGGAACATGGAAGCTCAGTGGGCCATGTTCAAAACCTCGGCGGTGCCTGTCATGGCGGCAACCTAAGAACCTGCTGGTGGAGACCAGCGGTGAAGGAGGCCGTCAAGCCTTCCAGGCTTGGTTGGCCTGGGGGTCTCCGGAAACAGCTGATAGGAATCGATTGGCCCAAAGGGCTGCAGCTTCAGCGGTGACTGAAACAAGAAGCAGAGCAGAAGCTCTTGGCTGATTCACCTCTTCAGTGTTGCATGGACCTGGAGGACTGTCCCTGTGCAATGGTTCCCATTTTTAAAAAGGGAGACCGGAGGATGTAATCCACCTTTCTGGGTATCACACAACTCAGACTCCCTGGAAGAGTGTATTCCAGGGTGCTGGAAAGGAGACTCCGTCCTGGCCGTGGAACAGTGGACCAGCTCTTTACCCTTTCGGGGCTGCTGAAGGGTTCATGGGAGTTTGTCCATCTAGTGTACATGTGTTTTGTGGACTTGGAAAAGGCTTATGACCGTGTCACCCAGGCAGTCCAGCGGGGGAATATGGAGCACCTGGGTCATGGCTACGAGCCATCCGGTCCCCCGTGGGGGACGGCTGGGGTCCTGTGGGCGGTGCAGCTAGGGGCAGGAGATTGTTGGGTTTGGGGACATCAGCATTGTGTCTTTGCTCTTTGCAGATGATGTGGTTCTGTTGGTTGCATCAGACTATGACCTTCAGCATGCACTGGGATGGTTTGCAACCAAGTGTGAAGCGGTCAGGATGAGAGTCAGTACCTCCAAGTCTGACGCCATGGTGCTCTGCCAAAAACTGGTGGACTGCACCGTCAAGGTCGGGAGTGAGTCTTTGCCCCAAGCAAGAGACTTCATGTATCTCGGGGTCTGGTTCACCAATGAGGGTAAAATGTAGCAGGAGATGGACAGGCGGTTTGGTGCATCATCTGCAGTTATGTGGGCCCTGTACCAGACCATTGTGGTGAAGAGGGAGCTGAACCAGAAGGCAAAGCTCTTGATTTATGGGTCCATCTACGTTCCAACCCTCACCTGTGGCCATGAGCTTTGGGTAGTGACCTCGGTAGTGAACTGAGCTTCCTCTGTAGGGTTTCTGGGCTCAGCCTTAGAGATGGTGAGGAGCTCAGAGTAGAACCACAGTTAGCATAGCATTCCCCTGCATCCACAGTTTATGCTAGTGAAGGCTCATCGTTGACTCCAGCTCCTAGCTGGACTCCCAGCTATCAGACTGATATTGATCTTTTCATCTCACTCTCAACGTTAACAGGACTAAGAGTATTTCCAAAATTATTGAACTATTCCTTCAAAGACATTTGAAGCATTCATTCAGTTGATATCAGGCTGTAGGTCTTTAAAACATATTAGAAACCACAAAGATTTTACTGAGGTCCTTCACAAGAGATGGATCGCTTCTTTTCTCTTTCCCATGTTTTTTTTTTTGTTTTTTTAGGCTGAAAGACTTTGCGATTGAGGAGAGCAGTTTGTTATTAGCGCCACCGATCTGATGACCATATGTGTGTTTGAGAGCGCTGTCCTCATGCTTTTCCTTTTGCATCCCACCATCATTGGTCATGTGTGCTTGTTAAATCCCATCTGCTTAGAGTTTCAGCATAATTAGAGATACATCACCCTCTTTTTCACCTCTTTTTTTGCAGCTGAAGAACAACCTGAGAGACAACCTGTGTTTGGACCAAGGACCTGACACCGACAATGTTCCCATCATGTACCTCTGTCATGGTATGACACCACAGGTTGGTCGGCTCACAACGATTCTGTATTTATTTATCTTATCTGTCTCCTCAAACATATGAAACACTGAAAATATTAATCCCACAGAGAGCTCTGATGAGAGGCTGTCAGCAGTAGATAGCTGGACTACATCAGGCATTTTAAATGAGGGTTTTAAACCACCTAACCCTAACACCTAACCCTAACCCTAACACCTAACCCTAACCCCATCCCTAACCCCTAACCCTAACCCTAATCCTAATCCTAACCCTAACCCCTAACCCTAATCCTAACCCTAACACCTAACCCTAACCCTAATCCTAACCCTAACACCTAACCCTAACACCTAACCCTAACACCTAACCCTAACCCTAACCCCATCCCTAACCCCTAACCCTAACCCTAACCCTAATCCTAACCCTAACACCTAACCCTAACCCTAACCCCATCCCTAACCCCTAACCCTAATCCTAACCCTAATCCTAACCCTAACACCTAACCCTAATCCTAACCCTAACACCTAACCCTAACCCCATCCCTAACCCCTAACCCTAACCCTAACCCTAATCCTAACCCTAACCCCATCCCTAACCCCTAACCCTAACCCCATCCCTAACCCCTAACCCTAACCCTAATCCTAACCCTAACCCCTAACCCTAATCCTAACCCTAATCCTAACCCTAACCCCTAACCCTAATCCTAACCCTAACACCTAACCCTAACCCTAACCCGACCCAAGTAGTTTTGTTGTCTAAATCACAGTGTTACTCATACGGCATTGTGTATTTCTGCAAGTGTGATATGAGACTGATATGAAATTTACTTATGAAACATATTTATGATGCACATTTTTGGTTCATAAATGTTCAGTATTCAACATATGTATATTATTCTGGCAACTGGGTTAGCTTAAAGATGCTAAAACGCATTCCAAACAGAAATTTAAACATATGTTTATGGAAAAATATTGGTTAGTGCAGCTTAAATCATTCCCACATTGCATAGTTACT